>CAUZXS010002143.1:30000-179071 GCA_963585895.1 Sepioteuthis lessoniana
TAAGCAACATACTGTTATGAGTATACTGATAATACAGACTGAAAGGCAAAAATATTCAATCCCTTAAAAGAAATCAAGGAAGAATTTAAAGAAAAAAAACTGTCAAGTCAAATATACATATATTTTGGATGAAAACTTTATATATATTCTCTCTCTCTCTCTCTATATATATATATATAACTGTTATGGTACCTACCTTACAGACTATTATGAATTCTTCCTATTACTATGAATACTGGGAGAATATTCATCTCAGTGTTAAGTCAACTCCAGCCTAACACTTAGGCAGTTAGACTGACATTCAACACTCTTTTACCTATGCTGTATTTATACTTTCATTCAATATACTTGTTTCACGTAATCCCGAGTTTGTGTCTTTCTTCCGGACCTTTTTCTGGTCCACAACAATAACAATGAAAGGAAAAGGATGCATGAGAGAAAAGCATTAGATAAATAATAAAACAGTACTTGAATATTGCCAAACTAAAAGCTAAAATTGCTACAGTCCTTCATAGTGCCATAGCAAAAAGTTTCATTCACAGATGAAACCCAATATAGAGGATGGATGCAAATAGAGGACAAATCTAATTTTTTATAAGGTTAAGCACTTCAGTTCTCTCACACATTTATTGGTCCTAAATACTGAGCATGTCCTAATGTTCTTTATTTTTTGCAATTATTTCTCTAACTACACTCCTAAGTAAGTCTGTCCAAATTCTTAACTTTGAATCATCTATTAGTCAAAGGCATTGCCAAAATTGGCATTGATTTCCATATCGTATTTTATTTTTTCATTTTCAATTCTGTGCACCACCTACTTTATTTCTTTACAATGATGTACTTAACCTTCTTATAAGTAGTTTATCTTGTCTGCCACTTGCATCCATTCTCCTCTTGTCTAAAGATTGGGTTTTGAGTATGCATGAAAATTTTAGTATCATGGATATTAAGGAGAGTGAGGTCAGACCTTTAGTTTATATATATATATGTGTATATATATACATATATATTATTGAAAATCCTACTTCAGTGCTTCATCATAGAACAGCTGTGGCAATGTTTGTTTGATACAGTAGTCAGGTATATGTCATGGCAGGTCCAACCAAGCAACAAAGCTACCAAACTAACAACTTTATGGAAGGATTGATTTGCAAACACAAATGCATTGTCTTATTTGCTAGAGTTTGAAACAAGCTAAACTGGATGGGTAAGAAAGACCTACTCACCTAGCCAGCTAGGTAGCATCAGAAATCGTTAAAACAATGCAAAGAAAAAGAAGAAACTCTCTGACAGTGGAGCCAAATCCAAGAATCCAGAAAACTGCAAAAAGTTGGCCACCAAGGACAACTTTGGTCTATAATTGCAAGTCATTGGCTGGGAATATCAGACAACATCTTATAGAGAAAAGAAAGATCAAATTTAACATACTTGGGCTCTCTGAGACATGCCAGAAAGAAACTGGATTGATGAAAGTGCTGAGAGACTAGGTAAAGCAGATAGTGTTAGTGTAAATAGTGATATAAGTTTCATCATAAGCAAAGAATCAGCTGCCAAAATTGCCTGATGTAAATTATTGTCATCATGTGTAGGAGTACTAAACATTCAGCTGTCAGAAAATGCTACTCATACATATATTCAGATCTTCATTCCCATAAATGCAAGTGAGGATGATAAAGTGAAGGAAATCTATCAATGACAAGAACTCACAGTCACTCAAAAACCCACATATACCATCATCAAGGGTAATTTTAATATAAAGGTTAGAAAAAATTGATTGGAAGTATGTTGGACAGTTTGGATTAAAAGAGAGAAAAAGAAGATAAGAACATTTAGTTGATATAGCTGAAATTGCAGGTGATGCTGACTGAGTTGAACAATCAATGATTGGCTATCAGCCTCAAGATAAACTGCACAAAATCTAATTTCATACATTCTGAAGGTCGAGCATAAGTCTTTATAGTAGTGGGAAGCAGTGAAATTGAGGAAGTGAATGAGTACATCTACTTAGGATGGATATTGCGTAAGATCAAGATGGGGAGCATTAACCATGATAAAAGGCAAAACTGGACAAGACATGTCAACCTCTTCAATGGCACTGTTTTGCCTGTGATGTTGTACATATGCAAAATGAGGGGTACCATGATAATGTAACAACAGAGGCTGGTTACAATACTGATGACTATGGAAAGATCCATGCAGGAAATATTGTGACATGAACACATCCAAATTGAGGTAATTAATGAGCACATTAGTGAAGTGAAGGATGTGATTGTAGAATACCAAAAGAAGTCCTGCAAAGCTGGAGAAGTTCTTCTGGGCTAGACACATCGTGAGGTTCACTGACAACAGGTGAACTGGAGCAGTTGTCAAGTGATATCTGAGAGACCAGAATTGACCAATCACAAGACCTCCCCAATGATGGGGAAATGAAATTGTCAAATGATTCAGGTGAGATCAAAGATGAAACAGCAGTACATTGTAGCCAGTGATACATAAAACATTAGACAACCTAGGAAAAAAAGAATATATATACATATTTATATGTACGTGGTTGAAAATGCAGAAACATACAAAAAGGTATGTTTGTTTGTTGGTTTTGGGTTTTATGCCATATCAACCTTTGTAGGTAATTTAATGCTGAATCTATTTTTATACAAATAAACAGTTCTATTTCAAACAATTCAGTTTAGCATAAGCACACAGTTTAATTGTCAAAAATATTTCTATTTCAAGCTATTCAGTTTAGTCAAACAGTTTTAATTCAAACAATTTAGTTTAGCATAAGTATAGTTTTTGTTTACACATTTAAATGTCAAAACAGATCTGTTTCAAACAATTCAGTTTATCATAGTACAGTTTCAATGGCAAAAACAGTTCTATTTCAAGCAATTTAGTTTAGCATAAGTATGCAGTTTAGCTCTGGTTGATCCATAGATAAGGCCCAGTCAGATGCTACCACTCCAGAGAAGAGTGAACCTGGTAGTGATGGCAGTGAAGGGCTGCTCCGCATTCCCCAAACCCTCAGGATCACTGGAACCACACCTTCAAATTGTTTAGTGTCATATCCATGTCATTCATTATTAGGAGTGGGGTCTTACCCCTCTGCAGAGATGCAGTTGGTGTATTCTACAGCCCCAGCTGACTGGACAAAAAGGTATGCTTGTATGCATAAATAAAAAATCTCTCTCTCTCTCTCTCTCTATATATATATATATATATATATATATATATATATATGTATATATAAATTTTTATGCACACATTTTAATTGATATATATATATATATATATAAATATATATATATAGGTATCTAATTTTAATTTTACTTTCATGAAAAGGCACAAATCTTTTTTTCTCCCACTAGCTGTGAGAGTAAGGCAGATTCGACTTTTAAACCTTGGTAAGGCAAAAAGTTGAGAAGGAAAACTCTAAATTCAAGACCAAAAGGTGTGTACGGCTAGAAACTTCACCTTATAAAAAAAACAATCCCATCACCATCACAAATATGGTAAGCATAGAATATTGGAAATAGTAAGATATAATTCTCGGAAACATGGAGGTATAATCTAAGCAATGTACATTAGTCACCAATAGTTGCTGTCGTCTTCATTTTTCTACAAATATGTGATTCACTCTATATTTACACCAGTCTGGAACAAAGGAGATAATTCTCTCTTTTCTAACATCTCTTCTTCCCCTCTGCCTCCTCTTTCATCCCCCTCTCTTCTCCCATGCATTGACAAGACCCTACAAGAGGCAGACCATTCTTTAGGGTCTGCAATGTTATGCCAAAATAGTCTGAACAGAGCCCAAGGAATTCTTGATAGCATGTGGTGAATGCACCAAGAACATGATGATGTATAAGTGCCTCTTATTGGGTATTCAACTATTCCATGAGTTTTGTTACTTTCAGGGATTAGGTAATTGGAATGCATGATAGGAACATCACTACCTGGGCTTGTGGGCATAGGAAATGCACTTGGAAACTTGAAATTCTAACTTCCACAAGAAATGGTGATTTTTAGTATAATCCTGCCTGATCCATCAAGTGTGATTTGGTATTGACAATGTAGAAAGACGCTCATGTTCCATCGGCAGTTGAGTTGATTTTATATAGCTACAACATCACTTTTTTTAAAGAGGGTGGTGATTATGGGTATATTTGTAATACTTCTTTGTCATACAAGCATTGTATTGATAAAGGCTTGCATCTTGACGTAGTGATGCTGTTATCCATATGCAAAGTGGTTTTGCTTGCCATGTGCACTGCATATTTGACTTGGTGCTATGTATAATCATTGCCTGTTATTTGTTACAGGACTACCATGCTGTTAGCAACAACCGCAACCTTTACACTCATTACTTTAGTGTCATTTTACAGCAATGTTGTTGTCATAGTTCTGGGGGGTCGTTTCTTATTGTCTGGTTGAAACTTTAAGCTCCTCAAGAATGCATGACAATTATTATCTAGGCATTGGTATAATCTTGTATATATATATATATATATATATATATATATATATATATATATATATATATATAGTACTTCAGTTTGACCGTAGGGTCATCATCTGATGAAGGGTTTGTTGGTGTTATTGTGGCTAGTGTTTACATGTATATGAAACAAATTTTTTAAAGTACTTATATGAATATAATTTTTATTCATTTGTAATATTCATGTGTATGCTTACAAAATGGAATACCATTTTCTTTTTCATCTAGCAAGAAGAAATTAAGCATTAAACCATTGCATGATTTCAAATATCTAAACAATTT
Source organism: Sepioteuthis lessoniana (assembly GCA_963585895.1). Classification (NCBI taxonomy): domain Eukaryota; kingdom Metazoa; phylum Mollusca; class Cephalopoda; order Myopsida; family Loliginidae; genus Sepioteuthis; species Sepioteuthis lessoniana. The sequence continues at coordinate 34,778 of CAUZXS010002143.1, forward strand.
GATTCTTTGTTTATTTTCATTACTATAGTTAACCTAATTCAATTTGGTTCTTGAACCATGGGTGTCTGACGACAGGATTTGAACCTGGATCAGGAGTCCAGATTAACAAGGTTTCAAATTACATGAATACTTTTAGAAGCTCAAAGTTTTAGTGCAAATTCTGTCTTAAATTTTTCAGTTTGGTTTTCGGTTTGCAAATATTGTTCAAAGTTTCTATTTCTAATAATTTTCCCAGGTAACTTATGCTTACATATAAAGAATGTCTAAAAAAGCATTGTTTCCACACACACACACACACACACACACACACACACACACACACACACACACACATATATATATATATATATATAGAGAGAGAGAGAGAGAGAGAGAAATGAATTTGCCAAGGAATTGTAGATTATTATCTTTAATTCTTTAATAAAGAAATAAATTTCCAGACATTTTTTGAAAGTGATTGTTTGTGATTTATAGGTTTCATAATTATCTCATTGACTGAATGTGATGAACATTTGTGTGGATTCTGAGTGAATATATTTTTTTCATTTAAAATGAAAGTAATCTAAAGCCAAAATTCTGAATATTTACATTTTTTTATTACAAATAGTTCCTTCATAAATTGTTCATTCAGGTTACAAGAACATCAATGGTCAGGTAAATTGTGGATTTCAAATTCATTCTTCAAGCCAAAATGGTAAATCTGGCATGAAGCACTTGGAGAGTATGGTTCGTGACCTTCATGCACTTGACAAAAATACCTGGAATTGTGCCTCATGTTACCAAAATTTTGCCAAACCTTTTATTCATTCTAGTATTTTGTGGTTGTTTCCTTCAGGACAGATTTATATATTTTGATAAGGATATGCTTATGAAATAAAAAAAAAATCTAAAGGTTTGTTTATCAAATGTAAGTTATAAAATTTTATGATGATAAATTGGCAGCTCCTTGAAAATAAAACCATTAAAAACTACTTCATTTATTCAATACTGTAACAATATTACTCTGTCTTCTCTGTTATTTATCAAACTTTGTTTAATCCAGCCACAGGTTTAAGGTTGCTTACAATATTTGCTGTTAATAAGCAATCACCCATTTAGGTACTGAATAGGCTCATTGCTGCTTTACTTTGATCTGCTGATGGGAGCCACTGCTTTTGCTTTGACTTCAATCTAATTCCTACCTTATTATTATTAGGTTTACTCTATAAAATTTATAAATGTAACAACTATTTTTGGACAGAAGTAGTAGTAGTAGTAGTAGTAGTAGTATAAGCTGCAGCAGTAGTAGTAGTTGTAGCAGCAGTAGGTATCCTTTCCTTTGAGTTTAGCAAAGAATATATTTTATTTTGTAAATAATTAAAGATTATATATCTTGTATATTCCTTCCTACTTTGTATCTGTTATATGACTGATAGATATCTTTTCTAATTTATTGTACAAACAAAATAATGGCATATATTTTTCTTTTTAATTAGAGGAATTATATTGTGAATTGAATCACCATGACTAGAAAACCTGGCGAACACTTTCACATGACATATGGAAACACTGGACAGCTGTGTATACCGGGATCTCCACCACTGGAGATCAAACCAGTGACCAGAGATTGCAGAGCCGAAACTCTACAATTGAGCCAATTGTTCATATCGCTCACAAGTGATGTCAAATTAACTAGTCATGATAATTGCACGGCCAATTAACCTGAATGTATCTTGTAAGTTACATCCATACTCTTTACAGAGGACATGGTCACCTCCTGGGCCACGTCTTCCCAAGAGGATTAAAAAAACGCATCCACGTAATAATGGCAGTTCCAATTAACGGGATAGGAGAGCACTCACAGGATGTTGCTGGAGCTGAGATTTTTTTTCAAAATGGAAAAAATTCATCTCTGCACATAGGCTCCACACATGGTGAAATGTTGATAGAATTTATCAAAAAAAAAAAAAATCAAAAGTAATTTTTCAGCCAATCTAAGACCTTTGCTGTAAAAAATAAAGAAAGACCAAAGTTGATCTGAATTGAGGAAGAGAGAACTATAAAAGACAAGATTCTTTCGAGGTCCAAGGAGAAAAGAATGCACAGTCAGATGCCAGAACATCAACTGCCAGCACCTGCAACTTTGAACAACATACAACACTTGTTTTAACCTTCATACTATGGCTTTTAATGGAATCTGCATGACCCAAGAAACACCACCCCACCTACATTCCACTTCTTGAATGCCAACGTTCTCATTCCCTGTCAACATAAACTTTGGTTGACCATGTAAGTCTGTAACTCACCCCTACCAACACATTCTTATTTCTCAATTCTACTACTATTCAGCAAATGTCAAAATTCCTAAAATTAATCCATTCCTACCAATACAACTACCGAACATTTTACTTCTCAATTTCACTCACATTCTCATGATCACTAAAACAATTATAAGAACATTTTGTTTCTTTGTTAAATTTTTCACTTGTCTTCTTGTCATTTGATTTGCAACTCTGTGTTTTGTCCTTTCCTTGCAACCATACGCTTGATATAACATATCACTCTATTTAAAAATTGATCTTCCCATGTTAAATGAGATGGGTGAATGTATACTTTGTATCTCATTTCCTCCCATTCTGTCCAGTGATTTACCATTAAGCTGTATTCTATTTTTGCTGCTAAGAATCTTGAACAGTTACTGCTATTGTATTACACTTGTCTCAGTTTTATGCATTGGTTTTTATGATTTATTAACTTGTCAGTAAGTATTGTTTATATGTATGCATACGATTGAAAGAATACAAAGTAATTAACATACACATATGTGTGGGAACACATATACATACATACATAAACACATAGATGTGTAAATATTATAAAGAAAAATGATGAAAATGTCTACATTTTTTTTCTTTTGGATGCCTTTCAGATAAATATTATTTTCAAGTAGAAATAAATGTTTAAAGAAAAATGATTAAACGGAAATGATAATTAAATTTTAAGATTGAAAAAAAAATGGAATTTGGTTTGTGTTTTTCATTTATTTCAGCATTTTTTTTTTTAAAGAATTGATTTGTATACATGTAAATCAATTTTCATATACATATATACACACACACACACACACACACACACACATATATATATATATATATATATATATATATATATATATGTGTGTGTGTGTGTGTGAGCATTTTTGTAGCTAAAAAAGCTGTTTGAAAGAGTTTCTTTTTGATGATCTGACAACAGATTTCTTTTTAATTCCATATCAGTAATTTGATATTTATCATAAGACAAAAGAAACTACTTAAGCCTTAAGTATGAGATTAAATCAATGAGAAGTGTGTGTGTGTGTGTGTGTGTGTGTGTGTGTGTGTGTGTGTGTGTGTGTGTGTGTGTGTGTGTGTGTGTGTGTGTGTGAGATAAGCAGATTGTAAGATTTCTGGATCTGAAGAATATAAAAAGTATCAAAAACGTGTGAGGAGGATAATTAATTTCACAGATACTGGTACACAGGTATCATATAATATTCGAATGAGGTTTCCGGATTATTTTATATTTTATCAGTCTTCAAAGTAGGTAACTGTTGCATAATTGAATAAATATTCATTTCACTGTCTCTTCCAGTCATTTTTGTTTGGTTGAGGGTCAGTATGTATAAATGAACAGAAGTTAAGCGACTTGATTTAGTCCTTTTTGTTTTGAATGACACATTTTGACACACTGTGTTTTACAGTATAAGTTGAATACAAAAATGTTCAGAAGAAACAAGGGATTTGTAATTCATGTTGAGAACAGTTTATTACAACATTTGTCACAAATATAATATTAAAAAGAATCAAAAGAAGTCTGTCGCCAAAGTGTTCAGTTAAGTTCGTTGTGAGAGTTTTATGGAAAGCATATCAAAACAGAAGTAAAGAGAGAATGATGAAATATTTGTTGATAGACTTAATAATTTCTATGTTTCTATTGTAGTTGATATGAAATGCAGCCATTTATTGGGAAAGAGGAGATAAGATTCATTTAATTTCCTCCTTTAAATAAAGCTTTGCAGGAAGTGATTAAACATTCTTAAACAATTTGAAGATTCATGATGAGAACAGAAAAACATAGAAAGACAATATCACATTTATGTTAGTTATATAAATTCTTTGCTTTCTTCTAATTAGAAATATTTATATATTTTATTTTCATGAATTTTTTTGTTTACTATTTTTCTCTATCTGCTAATCTTTTAAATAGTTTAGTGTCATTTCATTGTGCTTTGATAAAAAGTGCAAGATGATTTCAAGATTAGCTACTGATGATCCTTTAATAAAACTATCTTCCTCTGTCTGACCAATTATTGACAAGATGAAGTATCCATCTATATCAGGTAAGAGGTCAAAAGTTACATTATAAACAGATCAAGAGTAGCAAATATTAAAAAATCCCTTTGATTTATTTCATTTTTCTAAACAATATCTATTGTTAAAACATCAAGTTACCTCCCCTGATACTCTCGAGAAGAGAGAGAGTTATTTGATGACCAGAAGTAAACAAACAGCCATATTGGTTTATGTGAGAGTGTAGGAAGAAGGGTGTAATAAAGGCGTCTCCATATGCAGAGTGCTATAGTCTGAGTTCTTTGTTTTTAACAATGGTAGCAGAGCTAAAAGACACCATGGCTTCAAAGTATTTTCCTCCACCCTTATTGCTTAAGGATAAATACAGTACATGGAAAAAGGAAATTAAATTATGGGAACTTGTGACTTCACTGGATAAAACAAAAAGAGCCCTCATGGTGTTTTTGTCATTGGAAGGGAAGGCTAGAGAGGCTGTTTTGGAATTAGATACTGTGGTTCTTAATTCTAAGGATGGAATGAAAAAGTTATATGAAAAACTGGACACACTTTTTTTGGAAGATGTAAACCAGTCTGCCTTTCGAGCATACAAAACATTTGAAAATTATCAGAGACTGCCTGAGACATCATTAGAAGATTTTCTGATTGAATTTGGCCAACTTGTCGCCAAATTAAAAGACTTTAACATTCTTTTACCAGAACCTGTACTCGCATTCAGAGCACTCAAGAGTGCCAATATCACCAAGGATAATGAACAATTGGTCAAAGCTACTGTCAGCAAGTTAACGCTATCTTCCATGTCAGAACAGTTATGGAAGATTATGCATGGACATTCTTCTAGCGATTCATCACCCAATACTTCACCTGTCGCGATAAAAATGAAATGGATATTGTTAACTATACAGAAAATAACCAAATGAACCCTACTGGTGTATATTTTTGCCGCTCCTCATATCGACGTGATTAACATTTTAATAATTCACGAGAAAAGATAAACTGTGCTGGAAAACGACAGGGATATAAGAATAAAACACGCTCCACTAACAAAAAGAAATCAAACCTGCAAGACCGAACAGGTAACATTACTGTATGTTTTAATTGTGGCTGAAGGTTTCACTAGTCTTATGACTGTCCTTATGGTCAGAGTAGCAGGAATAAACATGGCGTCGAAATAGAGAAAGATTTTTCTGTGCTGCACGTGGTCTTAACAAGTAAACAAAAATGTAAGTACAGTGGGGTCATTTTTTTGGGTGAGACGCTTGGCTCTGTGGCTTTAGATAATAGTGCATCCAGGACTCTTTGTGGAACAAAATGGTATAAATGTTTCTGGAAACATTAACGGATGCACAAAAGAAAAAAATAGTAAAAATAAAAGGAGTGAGAACCTTTAAATTTGTCGATGGAAATAAACTGAACTCACTCTACAAGGTGATTCTACCATGTGTTATCACTGATATTGAAGTCAGTATTATCACTGATGTTGTGAACTCTGACATTCCACTTCTCTTGAGTAAAGACACCATGAAAAGGGCTGGAATTTACCTCAATTTTGAAGATGCCACTGTTACGATGTTAAAAAAGAAAATTCCATTGAACAATTACCAAACCTCTACCAGATAAACATAAGTTCAAACACATATCTTTTATTAACGAAATCTCTTCTAAAAATACTACAGAAAAAATTAAAATTGCGACAAAGTTACATAGACAATTTAGTCATCCTAGTAGTAAGAAATTGTATGACTTAGTTAAAAATGCAGGAGTGACAAATCCTGAATTTATAAAAATTTTGCAGACACTCCCAAATTCATGTGAACTATGCCTTCATTCCAAAAAGACTGAACTTAAACCTATTGTTGGAAATTTTAGTATGGTGTCGGTGACCAGTGGTTTAAATTCTGGGATTTCTAAAAAGCCTATGTATAAGCCAGCACCCAAGGAAAGAATCAAGGCTAAGCATACAAACAGAAAGCCATTAGCACAGAGTCAGCTTGTTGATCTTAATAATCCTACATCAGCAAAAATCTGCAAGAATGGGATGAAATCATTACCTACTCTAGAACGTAACTTTTTATCTCCTGATGTTCAAAGAAGAGAAACAATTTGTACTCCAGGAAAAGCATCTATTTCTTGTAGACAATATGATGCTGAAGTTGATGACAAACTAAGTGAAACTATGAATGAGAAAGAGAATCGGAATAAAGAGGATTCGGTTGCAAAAGTTATTTGCCATGCACAATGTTCTGCAAAGAAGAAATTGCTTGGAAAAATCCAGGTTCAACTTGCAAGAAAAATCCTCATGTAATAAAATCCAATTCTTCTTTCTTCAACAAAGATGCAAATACAACAATGCTAAACGATATGAATGCCACATGGCTTCATTTTGATTCCAGTGACTGTGAAGAAGATTTGAATAATAAAAGAAAAAAAGAGAGAGATGCTTGAAGGAAAAGAAATTGCAGAGATCTCTTAGGTACCAACTAACACACAAATTGCCCACTCCTTGATAAAGAAAGGAGTGCTTTCATTTAAGATCCTGGGGTTCATGTCTGAGATGAAAGAATCCTCTGTTTAATGTTGCTACACTCTCCTATTTTCTTTTGCAGAACTTATGCCTTACAGAAATGAAAATAAAAAAGGGGAAGAACTGTTAAGACATGAAGTTACCTCCCCTGATACTCTCGAGAAAAGAGGGAGTTATTCGATGACCGGAAGTAAACAAACGGCCATATTGGTTTATGTGAGAATGTAAGAAGAAGGGTGTAATAAAGGCATCTCCGTATGTAGAGTGTTATAGTCTGAGTTCTTTGTTTTTAATATCTATTTCTATAAATTTTGCACTCAATTAAAAACTGAATACCTGCAAACAATAATTGTTACTATAAAAGATAAATCTACATAACAAAAAAGAGATTTACACAGATAGGGGACAAATATCTTTTTGAATTTAAGTGAATATAAATGTTAATCCTTACTGAGCAATAATACTATATAATTATCTAATTCCTCCAGCTTGAAGAACAACTGATAAACCTAATTTCACAAAAGTTAATATGCTAAATGTGAATAATCATTTTAGAAAGACAATTTTTTCGAAGTTTTGAAATTTAAATTCAGTATGATGAGTTAAATCTTGTGGCAATATCGTTATTTATTGTTTGAGATCCTCTCTATTATCCTCATGTGGAAGAAAACATTTTACATTAAAACCTGTTGTTCAAGATTTGGTAGTGCCATATAAAACCATTTATTTATCTTTTATAGACTGACAAACAAACTCTTCCCAATTTTTAGCATAGATACTTGGCATTTATTAAAAAAATCAAATTCTCTGAATTGGAGACAGAAAAGAAATCCACTGAATTGGCTGACATCTCAACAGATGCTTTAGATCAACTCAAATTTTTCTCTTTCCTTTCAAGTGTTAATCCATAAAAAGAGACGAATGGGTGAATTATTAGTTGAAATCTTTGATAAGAACTTCAATAAGATGTCCTTTATATTGATGCCATTTGGAAAGGCATGGAACATGAAAATATCCATTAAAATCTATACATATGATTAAACTTAGCTTTGTTCCAGAAACACTATATAATGACAACATTGGTAGTGTGTTGATGGGCAAAAAGTAAATAAGAAGAATCAAAAGATGAAAAAAAAAAAATTCAATTTGGCATTAACCTGAAGAATGATAAATTAAGTCTAAAAAATGCCAATTCTTGGAATCACAAGTGTCCAAAACAAGTGCTGTTTATCTCAAATACCAAATGCAAAATACCAAAAAGCTGATGGCATTATTTGAAGCAGGATCTGAAGAGAAAATACAAAATTACAAAAACTGAAAGAAAAGAATGTAATTAAAGAATGTAATTCTTTAAAAAGAAAAAAATTTATTGACTCACTTTTTTTCAATTTTTTAAAAAAAGAAAGACATTGTCTTAAAACTGTTGGAATTTTATCAGATTCAGGAAAAGGAAGAAATGTAAAGGTTGTAACAACTGTTTTCACTTTATTCCTGTATAACAACTCCTGTATGTTTCTCTCACCTTTCTCAATCAGATGACATTCTAGATTATCAATTGAAATTTTAAAAGACTCTAAGAATAACCAGTTAAATATTTTCCTATATTTTGATTGCTGTTATGACATAAGTCCTTCAAATTTTGGCCATTTATTTAGAACTACCTTTGTTAAAGTTCTGTAGTAATCTACTATGTTTAGCTCAGTTTGGCATAAGACCAGAAGAATAAGGCACTAACTGAGAGTCAAACTGACTAACAATAGTCTGTCAGACTAGCTTGCTAAACCTGACATCAAATCAGTCACCCTTCTCAAAGTTATGTAGCCTAAGAGCTGATTTTGAATAAAAATGTATGCCGCTGTCAGGCTTTTATAAAATGAGATTTATAAATGGATTGTTACTGTCATGGAACAATTGGAAAACATTTTTAAGAATCAGATTAAACTAGTGTACTCATCCCATGAAAAATAATGGCAAGCGTAGAATTTTTAATTTCTAAATTTAAAAAAGATATTATTGTGAAAGTCTATAAGTATATTTTTTTAATTATTGATATAATTATGAAAATTTATTATGGCACAAACTTAGGGTAGCAGAGAGAACTCATTTACAGTTGTAATTGTTAGCTAAGCTAATTTATTGACCACTTCAGATAGTTAACTTATATTTACCCTTGTAAATGGTGTGTTGAAAGGAAGAAACTCAATATTTTTTCTTCAGTTATCACTCTGGAAGCTTTATTTGATTTAGTGTATTATGGATAAAAAAAATAAACATTCAAATGCACACAGTGTAAAGTAAGAAAAGAAAAATAACTTTAGTTTGAGTCATTTTATCAAATTCTTTACGGTACAATTTCACTAAAAGTGATATTCATATTTACATTTGTAAAAAATTGAATACAACTGCTTATCTGCTAAAGATATGAGCATGGAATGCCTTACTAAAACATTTATCCATAAATATATACTGTAAGGAAAAGTTTGTTTTAAAACCATGAATATTAGTTATAAAAGAAGCAATAGAAATTTTGCCAAGGTAAAAAATACGTTTACAGTTATCTTTTCTTAGAATAAATAATAATGATAAGTCTAGACTATGTTGAAATAGAGAGAAGATAGTCAAGTATATTATAAACAAATTGAGCAAGTTTGCTTAAAAGGAACACAAAAACAGACATGAATGAGTGGAGGGAAAATCATCCACTTGGAACTGTACATTTGACTATGTAAAGCAAGAAATTGTATACGATAAAGAAAAATATCTCTGACTTTGAAATTGAAATGGATCACCCAATTCAGATATGAAAACTAGATCCAGTTCTCATAAACAAAAAGAGGAATATATGTCAGAGGGTGGATGTTGCTATTCAAGTCGATCATCTTGTAAAACTGAAAGAAGGTAAAAAGCAAAACAAATATCTTGATGTCATGAGAGAATTGAAAAAATCATCAAATATAAAGGTGATGAGTGTACGCATCATTACAGACACACCTGGAATATTCCTAAAGAGCTTTCCAAAAAAGAGAAGTGGAAGAATTAGAAATCTAAAGAACAACCAAAATCATTCATAAGACAATATTACAAAAATCATCAGGAAGATAAAAGAGGATATTTGATCTCCAGTGAAAGCTATCAGATTATTATAGGTAGGAAAATTCAAAGAATACCTGAAAAATGAAAGAAAATTCTCAGGGAGTTTGTAATGAAAATAGATCAAGCAGTTCAGACCTGAAAACCAGATCTTGATCAAAAGAAAAAAAGAATTTGTCACTCAGTGGATTAAAGATTAAAATTACTGGAAAGTAAAAAAAAATAGATAGGAACCTGGACATTGTCAGAGGAAAAGAAAAAAAAATCCATGAATCATAAAAGTGATATCAATCATAGAATCTTTAGAATGATCCCTAAGAGCCTGGGTATTAGGGGAATGATATAGACTGTCCAGACCAAGGCACTGTGTAGGTTGGGTATTAGGGGAAAGATATGGACTGTTCAGACCAAGGCACTGTGTAGGTTGGTTAGAAAGGTCCAAGAAAGCTAAGGAAACTTGCTGTCTTGCATACTTTAGAATCGGCTACCAGCTAGTACTGATATGAAAACTTCCAAAGAAACAATAATAATGATAATAATCCAAGAAAAAATCAACTACCTAATGTACATGGACAGTATCAAACTATTTTCCAAAAATGAGAAAGAATTGGAAACCCTAATACAGGCTGTGAGAATATACAATCAAGATATAAGGATTGAATTTGCGATAGAAAAATGTGCCATGCAAATAATGAAAAGCAGAAAATGACATAAGACGGTAAAAATAGAACTACCAAATGAAGACAAAATCTGAAAACTTGGAGAAAAGTCAACTTACAAATACTTGGGAATATTAGAAGTGGACACCATAAAAAAACTAAAAAGAGAATACCTAAGGAGGACAAGAAAACTATTTGAAACCAAACTACATAGCAGTAATCTCCTCAAAGGAATAAATACCTGGGCTGTCTCCCTTGTAAGATACTCAGGATCATTCTTAAAATAGACCAGAAAAGAGCTCCAACAAATAGACCAGAGATCAAGAAATCTCATGATGATAAGGTATAAGACCTTACATCCCAGAGATGATGTTGACTGACTGTGTGTGCTAAGAAAAAAAAGAGGCAGAGGGCTTGCAAGTATCCTAGATAGCATTGATGCATTGAAGACTACATAAAAAATCATGGAGGAAGACTGATTACAGCCAGCAGAAACAATACAGGCAGCATAAGTATCAACAGAACAAAAATGACCAGAAAACAAAAATGGAAAGAATAACAACTCTATGGACATTTTAAGTGACAAACATGAAATCTCATATGAGAAGACCTGAACGTAGCTAAGAAAGGGAAACCTTAAGAGAGAAACTGGATCTCTTCTGATAGCAGCACAAAGCAACACCATAAGGACTAACTCTGTCAAAACAAGAATAGATAAGACATAAAATAGTAGATGGGGATTATGTGGTGACAGAGATCAAACAATCACATAATAAATGAATGCAATAAATTAGCACAGAGAGAGTATACAATTAGACATGACTGGGTGGGCAAGGTGATCTACTGGGAATTGTGCAAGAATTTTAGTTTTGACTATATGAACAAATGGTATATGCACAATCAAGAATCTGTCTTGGAAAATGAGATACACAAACTTCTCTGGAATTTTGAGATACAAATGGAATATCTAATCTCGGACAGACAACCAGATGTAGTGATAGTCAATGAAAAAAGAGAATATGCCAAATAGTTGACTTTGCCATTCTGGCTGAACACAGGGTGAAAGTGAAAGAAAGTGAAAAGAGAGAAAATACCTGGACCTTGCTAGAGAATTGAAAAATCTATGGAACATGAAAGTGCTGGTGATACCAATAGTAATTGGTACACTTGGTACAGTCACTAAATGATTGGTAAATAGATTGGAAGACTTGGAAATAAGAGGACAAATGGAGACCATATAAACTACAGCATTGTTGAGATCGGCTAGAATACTAAGAAGAGTCCTGGAGACTTTAAGAGACTAGCTTTTTCTCAGACTCCAGTAGAAAATTATCAGCTAATGCTGGTGTGAAAAACTCCCAAATGAGTAAAATAATAATAAACCCACTCTTACAGCTGTGACGGTAGAATATGACAGCAGCACCTCAGCAGAGGGTTAAAACCCCTCCTCTCTGAATGAGGTTACCTGCTGACTGTGGTTAGTGACCTGTAATGCCTGAAGACAGGATCCTGGTGGCTGAGCAGTCCTTGACCTGGAAACCAAAGAATTCAAGTAACTTACAATACTTTGGCATTTATTGGGCAAGACAGAGAGGCTCAATCAATCAACTGGTGATGTCAAGCCCTGGCACCAAATATGCTTGTTCCAACCATATTTTTCAAATTGCTCTTGTGGCAAACAAACACCTAACACTTTTTATCTAAAAGGTGCTTGAAGGCAGTGACTGAGGATCGTTTGTGTTAAAAAGTACAAGATTTTGAGTGTCCTGGGTTTGAGACTAAACTGTATCTGATGGTTAGGCTCCAGTCCTGGACTTTGGGTAATATGGAGTACCCCTTCATTACCATTACTCTCAGATCCAATCTGACTCAGAGTATTAATACCTGTTAGAGTACCATCTATGGGTCAGATCAAATTGTTTAATCATTTATGAAGGAATTTTATTAGTTGAAACCATACAACTGTAATACTTGAAACCATTTAAACTAAGTCCAAACAAATGAGAATCCAACTCATTTAAAAATAAAGTTATATACAAACAAATCACTAATAAATCATATATATATATTTTTTCATCATACAACGTGTGGAAGCATGTGTTATACCCTGACCTCATCAGCTACCAAACCTCGGTTGGTGGCTGTTGAGGGCAGGGTAGCAAGTAGTAATTCAACACATAATAGTTTAATGTGAGTTCAAGTGGTGGTATAATATAACTTTTAGGAAAGGTTTTATTCATGCTCAGCACTAAAGAAAAAAAATCTTCAAATCAACTTTTCAAAAGATATCTTATTATACTAGGGTCACAGTTACCGAGAAAAACTTGTATTTCATATAATAAATAAAACCATTATGGTTCTTAACTTGTTTCATTAAAAATAACACTTTTAGGGTGAGAAATAAAGATTTTTGAGGGTGGCCAAATACATCTGACAAGTAGAATATATATATATATATATATATATAGAGAGAGAGAGAGAGAGAGAAAGAGAGAGAGAGAAAGAAAATAGAAAAATAAAGTAATCCAAAGGTGATGAATTTATTACAAAGAAAACATTTTGGTTTTAATGAACCTTTTCATCAGGACTTTAAGATAATGAAACAAGTATTGATAGAATAATGATGGACATTTAATTAAACAACCATTGTTGTTCTATCAGCATTTGTTACAGTAGATTCACATAGGAAGAAAACTAGCATAAACAAACCAAAGCATTACACTGGGAAATCTTATGTCAACATGAGTTTGACATGAGCAGTCAGTGGTATCAACACCAACATGTTAAAGAGAATGATTAGTTTAAGATACTTTGGGTCTTCACCATACAAACTGATCATGAGATCCAAGTAAGATGTCCAAATATTGTAATCTTAAACAAGACTGCAAATGAAGATATTATTATTGATGTAGCCATATCTGCTGACATGAATATGATGTTTGAGGAGAAGGAAAATTAAGTTAAACATTGAGACTAGGTAAGAGAGATAAACAGAATAGGGAATGTCCTTACAAAAGTTATATCAGTAGTTATTGGTACACTGGACACTATCTCTAATAAATTAAAGTAGTTCTTGAAAGACTTTGGAGTAACCATATGAATTGTATTAATATAAAAATTAGCAATTCTTGGTACTGTATATTTAATTAAACTAGATGTAGTCAGAAATTTATTTGTTTGAGACATGAACAACAACAGGAGCAGTAGCAGCAGCATGATACAAGATACCTGACAGTCTCAGCCGATATAAAATACAAAAAATTACACTTTGCAGAACTGCTCATCTTCTTAGGAGCATACTATCAATGTAACTGAAAATTATCAACCAAAAGTGACGGCAAAAAAACATAAATACATCAAATACATATAATCACAACCCTCCCTCAACCTAGGTTTTGGGTAAAGACCCAGAGAAGGATTACAAGAAATCAAAAGTGAGGCTGAAAAATAAATAATGATGATAATAATAATTGTAAAAAGTCGGTCCCACCATGTTTTGAAGATAAAATGATGCTTTAATGAAATTCTGAACATTAAACTGGCAACTGCTTTTAAGATTAGATTCAGGAGATTAAAAATAAAATGAACAAAAGAAAATATTCATAATGAATATGAGATATAAATTTATGTAATATTAAACCAAAATTATGACCATGATAATTCAAAAGGCACTTAGTAACCTGTAGGAAAAAGAAAAAAAGAAGACAGTTCTACATTAGTGTTTCTTATTGATACATATATAAGGGTTGATACATTGTTATTAAATGAATTCTGATATGAAAATTTCATTTTATTATGTTCAGTCAATTGGATTAATATTACATATGAATTACTTGCCTTAACAAAGAAGATTATGCTGGAACAAATTTATTGAGTAAAATCAGTGCTTTTTCATCTTTAGACTGCAATATATACACATATTATTAATCCAATATGACTGAATTAATGATTCATTGCTAGGCTCATGTACAATGAATTTCCTGCAAAACTTCACTTTTATGTTCAGTGTCTTTGACTGTTGAATTTATGTGTATTGACTGCAAAGTTATAAATAAAACAAAGAATTAAATAAAGAGGCTGCCTTTTCCTTTCACATCTCCACAATTTGATGAAAACAAAGAAAGTCTAGTGATTGTGAAAGGTACTGTTGAAGCACTCTAGGTTAGTGGTTATAATACTTCAGCCGTGAAAATATGCCTTACCCTGGAGTCACCAATTGATGAAGGCTTTGTTGGCAGCACAGCAGCATATCTATGAATATGTATATATATGTACAATTCACTTTGCTTGATTTGGTGGGAAAAGTTTAGGAGAAAGCCATCTAATATAAAAAATTATATCTTGATGGTTACCAGTGATCTTGTTTTGCTTGTCACTAAACTCATGTTGCACAAGCCCTAAAATTCAATGTCTCATGTAAAATTTTGTTTTTCTTTTGAGTCCTTAGGAAATAAAGATGTGGGGACTTAACTGGCTGGAAGCAATCAGTCACAAATCTTCCCATTTGATGACAATAGTTATATCTTAATGTTGTTACAAATGTCTTCATGGACAGAGACTGATTTCACCAGAGATTCTCGTGTCTGAGCAGTCCTCTTTAAGAGAGCACTGGTTCCTGAGGAGAGGTGCCAGAAAAAATTGTCTGTCTAATCACTGTTGGTTATTTCACTGTGCCAAATGGTTATTCATGAAATTTAAGGACAAAAAAGGATATGCTAAAGAGTGAATATCACTTAAGGTTTGCTTTAAGAATGTTTGGATCAAATGACAGGTCAAAGCAGAGAACATCACTTGAAAGTGACAGCACTTTCCAAGGCATGTCTTTCTGATGAGGATTAAACAATTGTTTTGGATTGGAAAACCAAAGAGACGAAAGAGGAGGAGAAGAAGGAGGAGGTAATAATTTTGTCAGAAAAGCTAGTTTGCTTGAATAGTTGGAGTGTCCACATTATAATATCAAATGCATAATGAAGATGAGAATCCTTCTTTCCTGTGGGCACCATGTATTCATCTTCTCAATTTATGCTTCAACTCTTTTGTCTAATGAAGAGTCTATCTTCTCCTTTTATGACTCACTTTGCAATGATTCTAAAGAAATGAGAAATTAATAGTTCTTGTCTAGTGACTTTAATGCATTAGATGGAAAGGAGACTGGAGACTTAGAATACACTTGGCCCTTTTTGATATTGGAATATTAAATCATAACAATTTACACTTATTTTAGCTTTGTTATGTAATGCTTTATTTTTTTATCAAAAACTAAAACATCAAGGTCCCCTGATTGATTTTGTAATTTTGTAATGAGCTGAAAATCTGATGTAGAATTTACAGCTGTTATCAACTGACAGATTGTGTTACTGATCATAAATTGTTCAGTGCAAAATTCAAGTTTTATATTCAGAAAAAAATATTTTGTACCAATAAAGTGAAAGCTCCTAAGCACATGAACATGGCTTGAATAACACAGCCAGATATTTCTAAAAAGATATACAGTAAATTTAATAAACTCACCTTTGTGTTTTAGGGACCAGGTATACTACACTTTGGTTTTAAGAGAAAGAAATCTAAGAAAAAAGACTTTGTAATTTTTTATTTTAAAATTTAGTGGGGAAGTAAGTAATGGAAAGGAATCTGATAGTATGGAGAAAAATTGAAAACCAAGTAATCTAAAGTAATACAAAGGAAAGTCGACATTAAAACGTTTCAGTTTTAATGAACCTTACTCATCCAAGTCTTGAAAATAAAATTAAATGATTATACTGAATATCTATTAATTTCTAGGGGTTTTCAAAATGAATTCATGAACCTGAAGCCATCTTCTATGGGCCACACTCAATACAAAGCAGTAACCTATGGTAGAAAATGGTAGAAAAGCAAATAAAACTTCTTTTAAACATAAATAATGATGCTAAACTTTAATAAAAGAGACTCTACTCCTTTATTTTTAATGATGACTGTTTTACAACCCACATATAATGTTAGTACATATAATTATCTACATTTGCAAGCTTGCTTGTTACTTGGGGACTTTTTAAATAATGGACCAATCATGATAGGGTTGGAAGATTTCCCATTCTGCGCCCTGAGGTCTCTAAAACATTTTGCCTAAACATTGATCTGGAAGGTCTAATTTGTCCTGAAAACAAATAGACATCTACAGGAATGTTCCCATCACTCATAAGTTAGGGATTAGGATATTTTTGAAAAAAACAAAAACAAGAAAACCAGAATCCTTTTTTTTTGTAAGAAAATGTACTTTAGTGTATTATTTTTATCCTTAGCAATGCTGTATTCTTCTACTTATATATATATATATATATATATCAATTAAATGGAGACTCAAACTCGGTTAAGCCGTCATAATAAATTTATTTCGGCGGAGAATATTGTTGGTATATTCTCCGTCTCGTCAGATGACTCTTTTTACATGCTCTGTATTGTCCCAGAGATGCGAATGAGGAGTTACAGTTCGTATTCAGTAGATAAATAGGAAAATTAAAGAAATTAAAAATCAGAAAACAAAGATAAAAATAAGAATAAAAATAAAAATAAAATTAAAAACCATAAAAATAAAAAAACAAATTACAAAGCTACAAATTCTTTCGTTCATAGGCATGAGCAGAGGGTGTGAACATATTATATGTTAGAACGATTAAGAAATAGGAGCGGAATTAATCTACTGGTCAGTCCCTTTTAATTTTGTGTTCTGTTTGTGGTTTCTTCTACTTGGCAGGTGTGCTATTCTAAACAGACTCAGATCGTTTAACTAATGGCTATCTCATATATGATTTATATTTATTTCTGATATGTCTGTTAATTAACCCAGCTGTTGCCATCTTAGGTGTTCCTCTAGTTTCAATAAGGATCGAGATACTTAAACCAGATACGGTGGGGACATTCATTATAGTCGTCAAGTGTATTTTTTAAAAATTTACCCTAAAAATGGTCAAGGGGAATTAACCACTCTAGAATCGCAGGCCTTATTTTTGGATTAATATTCCTTGTTTATCTGGCCCTTATCTACCTTTATCTTTCCTTGTCTCGGTGATATCTGCTGTTGGGTTGATCTCTATTATTTACTAATATTTCTTTATTATTTAAGATAATTTAAATTTTCCTCTATGTCTACACTTAAAGATAAGCTCATTTCTTTTGTTCAATAAAATTTTTCTATTCTTGAAATTAATTATGCTAATTTTTTCATCTAAGCATAGGTTACATCTACCGTTGAAGCTGTTGGCGGCAGATGAGTGCCTTAATATTTTCCACTTAATTTGTGGGGATAGCCCCTGATCTTTTAGGCCCCAGAAGTATTTCGATAAAGCAGTCAGGTACCTAAGTTTCGGCTTGGAAAATGAGTGTCTATGGCTGTACCATCTTTGCTTCCAGTTTCCCGCGGAGATCCCTATATAGACTCTTTCCCCGTCCCTTTGCTGTTCCATAGGAGAAATGCATGCTTGGTATACGACATTCCTCGTGGTGCAGCGTCCGCCTAAGGGGCATTCTTCCTTATTCCTACAGTTACAATACTCCACGTTTGGGTTCCTATCCCTCATGGTAAGCTCATTGAGTAGCCTCCTATTATGGTTACTTAGTATGTTGTACATATTCTTAGTGCAGGAGTAGCTAATTTTCACTGTATTTCTGTTAAAAATCCTACTCAATGGGTTGCCTCTATTAAAATGTTTATCTAGTAGGTGTAGAAAGTATCTACCTATGTTAATGTTAGTGAGCTTACAAAATGGCGGATTGAACCAGACTACTTTTCTATTTCTATTCTTTCCTCGTCTATTTCTGTGACTACTATTATTAATAGTCAGGGAACTAACAATAGCCATACATTAAGCACTCTCATAGAATTATATGATTACCCCCATATATTCTATGTAAAAAATAATCCACACCTACTGTCCTTGAACACTGACTGGATAATTGAGATATATATATATATATATATATATATATGTAAAGCATGAAAATATGGTTCACAGACACTACCACGTAATATATATATATATATATATACATATATATATATATATATATATATATATATATATATATATATATATATATATAAATATATGTATATATATCAGTATACCACAAATGGCTCCTTTGGAGAAATTATTAACAAATTTCAAGATTGCAACATCAAAAAATAACATTCGGACCCTTGAAAGAAAAAAGAAAAAACTTCCAAAAAACAAAGATTCTATTTTATTTAACCAAACCTGTCTAAATGAAATGATGCTGCCTAAATACGCAGTTTAAATATATATATATATATATATATATATATATATATATATATATATATATATATATATATATATATTCATAAAACCTCAATCATTGATATTAAGCATTATTCACTTATACCACAAGTGAGCTAGTGAGAACTATAAACCTCTATAATATATTCACACACACACACATATATATATATATATATATATATATATATCAAAGAACTGAACTGCAATATACATCATCCTATTTTAACATTTCTTTTTTAAAATATATTATGCAATTTACAAATTTATAATGACATTTCATGTATATATATATATATATATATATATATATATATATATATATATATACATTTCACTAAAATTATAATAAATGTCATAATATGAATGATTATTTTGTGTATTTCATTAATGGTGTTGAAAGTGAATAGGTAAAAATTCTTTTTTAAAAATTCCAGTGTTTTGAGAAACAAACAGATATAATTTCAAATCCAAATAGATGAATAAAAACATTTAAAAAAGTGAAATAATTTGTTAAAATGTAAAAGAAAAGAAAAAAATAGCCTTATGAAAAGTAAACACATGATTAACAGCCAGGAAGGTTTTTATCCTGGGATCATATAACATAAGCAAATATTTTTCATGTGCATATGTAGAAATACATGCAAGTGTGATAACATACACAGACATATGCATAATGATATATTAGCATATATGCATAATGATATATACACACATATGTATGTACACACACACACACACACACACACACACACACACACACACACACACACATATATATATATACATAAACATGCATACAGCTATCTCTCTCTCTCTCTCACTCTCTCTCTCTCTCTATCAATCTATCTATCTATCTAAAAGCATAAAAAGAGACTTTATAACTTCAAATGTACATACATACATACATACATACATACATACATACATACAGTTTGAGAAGTATAGAAAATAAAATGGAGAAATATATGCCCATGTTTATGTATGTGAGTGTGGTATGTGTCTGTATGTGTATGAAAGAGAGAAAAAGAAACATAAACTCCAATAAAAAACGTGTATATTTATCTATTGAGATTAATCAATATATATATCAAGCAAATATTTGATTTTTCATAAACACAACAAAATGTTAAATGAGTTTAAATGAAAAATGCATGGACATATATAGTCACATATTTACTCATTATGTAAAATTGTGAATATCTCTCTTAAAACATTTATCTTATGTATAGTAAAAATATGACTATAAATACCACAAAAATCATCCACATAAATGCCTTGGATATATATATATATATATATATATATATATATATATATATATATATATATATATATATATATATATATATAGAGAGAGAGAGAGAGAGAGAGAGAGAGAGATGTGTTTATGTTTGTATGTTTGTGTGTGTGTTTGTTTCTCTGTATATGTGTGTGCGTGTGTGTGTGTGAGTGAAAGAGAGAGAGAGAAATAAATATTTTGAATAATGATATCTGATAATTTTATTCAGAAAATATGACTGCAGAAAATTGAAAACCCAGTTGTCAAAAATAATTTGTAGGTACGACATGTTTTCTTTTTACAAAAAAAATTAGTATCCGATGAAGGTGTGAAAAGCAGAACATGCCATACCTATTAATTGTTATTTTTAACAACTTGGTTTTCAGTTTTCCACAGTTATATTTTCCTAACAAAATCAACTGATATCATTATCCAAAATAAATATTTTGGATGCACACACATACATACAAATGCACACACACACACACACACACACACACACACACACACACACACACACACACACACACACACACACACATATATATTAATTGGTTGTTTGGTTTTATGGCTTGTTTGAAATGGAAATTATTTGACATTGAAACTGTGCTTACATTAAACTGGCACACACACACACACACACACACACATATATATATATTAATTGGTTGTTTGGTTTTATGACTTGTTGGTTATTTAATGCCAATACATTTTTAAATAAATAATCAGTTCTATTTCAAATAATTCAGTTTAGCATATGTACCCTGTTTAATTGTCAAAAACATTTCTATTTAAGGTTATTCAGTTTTGTGAAACAGCTCTAATTTAAACAAGTCAATTTAGTATAAGTATAGATTTTGTTTCACACAGTTAAATGTCAAAACAATTCTATAGTAAACAATTCAGTTTAATGTAAGCACAGTTTCAATGTCAAATAATTTCCATTTCAAACAATTCAGTTTAGCATAAGTACGCAGTTTAAATGTTAGTTCACAGTTTAATTGTCAAAAACATTTCTATTTCAAGCAATTCAGTTTAGCCAAACAATTCTAATAAAAAAAATTCAGTTTAGCATAAGTATGCAGTTTAGTACAGTTTAACCCATAGATAGACCCCTATCAGGTGCAACCATTCGATGGTTGCACCTGGGAACGATGGTAATGAAGGAGTACTCTGCATTCCCCAAAGTTCCAACATTACTGAAACCTCACCATCAGATTGTTTAGTGTCATATTCAAGACACTTGTTGTGGAGTGGGGACTTATCCCTCTGCAGAGAAGCAGTCTGTGTATTCTGCAGTGCCAGCCGACTGGTCAATAAATATATTAAGTGTATCCAAAAGGAAAAACCAAATTTAAGTATCAGGATGACAATGAGATGATTTTCTAGTAGCATCATTGACTTCTGTATAAAAAACTGTATCATGTCATATTTGTTAGTTTTAACCTATAGTGAGTGTATGAATTGTGTGCTTGTCATTTTTTTTTTCTTTAGTTGAACAATGAAGGATTTTTGAGTGAAATTCTGTTTCAAATTAGGAAAACACAATCCTAAAGATTTTTCTAATGTTGCAATTGAAGTTATGATGAGTAAGAATCTTTAAAACATATGCAATATTGCCTCAAGTTACCAGCATTTCAGATCAGGAAGAACATCCACCAAAGATTATTTCAAATCTGAATGAGTTCCCACAATCACATTTACAATTTGGATTCAATTATAAAATAGCTATTATTCTACCAATCATTTCTTTTGATGCAGCTCCAGATCAGATCAAAAAAGAACAATTGAAATCTACCCTGAAAAGTCGTCAATTTAAGATAATCAAAAGACTTTTTTTTTTTAAATCACTTCAAGATCTGTATACTATTGTGAAATAAATCATTCGAAAAATGTTTTTTTGTAAATCAGAAAACCTACGCAATTATTGGCCAGTAGAACAGAAAAAGGAGAGAGGTTTATTTGCTCATTCTATTGGCCAGCATTTTAGCACATTACATAATAATATCAAAAGTTCATCAATTATGAACTTCTATATTGTTGCATGCTTATAAAATTAGATCTGAATAGAATATTGTTTTTTGTTTTAACTTGTATAAAGGTCAACTTCATAAGCAATTAATCTCATCTATAGAATTTATATCATAAGTGTACATAAATGAATAAAGGCAAAGTACTCTACAATCAACACTAAATAGTTATTATCAATATCACTTATCAAGTTGAGTGTAAACACAGATTCCTACTATTAATAAGTTTTAAATTGGATTGAAAATTGCTTTAGTCTTAATTTAGATCATTTTAGAACCACTGAGCAAATAAAAATTCTGATATGATATTCCATTGTAACATACAAACCTAGAAAAATCCTATTTACTTAAGATTCCAAGTTTCTAAAAGATTTAGAACAAAAATGAATTATACAATTTTTTGATTGACTCTCCAACAATTTTATATGCAAAAATTTATAAGAAATGACTTGTTATTTTAAAGTTTTAATTGTAAAATATAAGTAGAAAAAAGAAAGTTAATTTTCTATATTAGATTAACTCTTTTTTATTATGTGTAACTGAAAAAATAATCAATATTTCACAGCAGGAAATTTTAAAAGAATAATTTCTTTGGATCACATGTTTTAATATTTTTTTCTAATCTAAAATTAAAGTCTGTTTATTCGAATCAAATCAGAAAGTATCATCCCACACATTTGAAGTGATGGTGCCTACTTTCTTCACAGCTTTAGGTCATACTGACATAGTTTGTAAAATTTTAAAAAATAAATAAAATACATGACTGATATCTGATTTTCATGAATAATACTGAGGATTGATGAAGAAATTTCCACATTTGATTCAAATACTAAAATATTAAAAAAAAAAAAAGATTTAAAAATATTTAGCAGTGAACAATATTGAAAAAAATGTCCTCAACTTTGAGGAGTTTGTCCCAAACAAGAGAAAAACTAAAGTTTTAGAAATTTTTTTCTGGATGATCTATGAGGAGAATATTAAATATTCTGTAATTATCAAGAGAAGCATAATTAGATATTTGCTTTGATTATTTGTCTAGAATTATGAGAAGTCTTTGATATTTAGTCACATGATCATTCTGCATCAGTGGAATCGGGGAATGATATTTAGTCACATGATCATTTTGCACCGATGTAATTTGCAATGATAATTAGGTGACACATAATTGGACATTTGTGAAGATTTTCTGATGGCAATTTTAAGTTCAGGAGTTTATACATGCATTAAATGATCTTTATAAAGTAATGCTATTTTGGATACACTGACTATTAATAAGATGATTAACACACACACACACACACACACACACACACACACACACACACACACACACACACACACACAATCATTTAATTGAACATTATCAATTAGGTTTATAAGTCATTCTTCAATCTGGAGAAGTAATTAAATATCATTTATTGCTTAGTTTCTTTAGGTATGCTGTATGCTAGTAGGATTTGTTCCATCTTTCTTCTGTGAATGGAACTGAAGGTCTTGGTAAAGTCGACACATATTAATGTCGCTTGTAGGTTTTTTGCTCGTACACCTTCAAGGATTCTACAGATGGTTAATATTTGTGAGGTCATGGATCTATTTCTTCGGAAGCCATTTTGGTTTTTCCTAAGTATGTTGTCGATTTTGGGTTCTATGCGGTTTCATAGTAGGGCATTGTAGATTTTGGCTGCTATGGATGTAAGTGTTATGCCTCGGTAGTTTTTGGCTAATCCGAGGTCACCCTTTTTAGGGAAGGGGAGGATGCATCCCTTCATCCATCTATCTATCGGATTTTGATTATATACTGTGTGGCAGTGTCAGAGCAGTATGTCATCGTATTGTCTGGTCTTCCATACTTCCGGGGGAATCTCGTCCAGCCCTGCAGCTTTCCTATTTTTAATTTTTCTGAGAACCGAGTCGAGTTCTTCTTGTGTGAACGGTCCTAGTTTAATGTCCAATTGTTTACTGATTATTCTGGTGATTGGTTCATGTGTTACGTTCGGTGGGTTTCCTAGTAGGTTTTCGAAGTGCTGTTTCCACAGTTTTATTCTTTCTTGTTGGTTTGCAGCTTTCAGTTTTGCTTTGGCTGTGCTTTTTCTACGTTCACCAGATGGAGACACAGAATACTTCGACATTGTTGCAGGAGTACTACAAGGGGACACGCTAGCTCCGTACCTCTTTATCATTTGTCTAGACTACGTACTTAGAACATCGATTGACAAAATCAGAGAGAACAGCTTCGAGCTGACAAAGAAAAGAAGCAGAAGGTACCCCGCAAAAACAATTACCAATGCCGACTACGCTGATGACATAACAATACTGGCAAATACACCCAACCAAGCCGAAACACTACTGCATAGTTTGGAATGAGCAGCCGCAGGCATAGGACTCTATGTCAATGCACACAAAACAGAATATATGTGCTATAATCAAACGGGTGACATCTCCACTCTAGATGGAACCCCTCTTAAACTAGTAGACAAATTCACTTACCTAGGAAGCAGTGTCGCATCAACCGAAAAGGACATCGACACAAGGTTAACGAAAGCATGGACAGCTATCAATAAGCTATCGATTATATGGAAATCAGACCAAACCGATAAAATGAAACGCAGTTTCTTCCAGGCAGCGGTCGCATCGATACTGCTATATGGATGCACTACATGGACTCTAACAAAACAGCTGGAGAAGAAGCTAGACGGCAATTACATAAAAATGCTGTGAGTAATCTTGAACAAGTCCTAGCGGCAACACCCCACAAGACACCAACTGTACGGCCACCTGTCTCCTATCATGAAAACTATTCAAGTTAGATGAACCAGACATGCAGGACACTGCTGGAGAAGCAGGGACGAACTCATAAGTCTTATGGACCCCCACACATAGGCTGTGCAAAAGCAGGACGACCAGCACGAACATACATTCAGCAACTATGTGAGGATACGGGATGTTGTCCAGAAGACCTGCCTTAGGCAATGAACGATAGGGAAAAGTGGCGAGAGAGGGTCAGGGATATCCGTGCTACAAGCACGACATGATGATGATGATGATGATAATGATGATGATTGCTTAGTTAGGACTAAAAATCTGGAAATGTAAAATGATTAAATATCATTTATTGCTTAGTTAGGACTAAAAATCTGGAGATGTAAAATGATTAAATACCACTTATTGCTTAGTTAGGACTAAAAATCTGGAGATGCAAAATAAATATATAAAATTATTATTTAGGATTAACAATCTGTACAAAAAACAAATGCAAAATTGATAAATCTCAAAAGTATCACATATTCAAATTTAAAAAGTATTTTTTTCAAAAACTCCATCAAAGTTTTTTCACAAAAATCTATCACATTCATAAGATAATAAAATCTGTAAATTCATTTTCTGTTATAAACCTTCTGTGTAAGTTCATAATTGCTAATATCAATTGTAAAATAGATATCTTTTAGAAAAATGAAATAAGTAAACATCTGTCAGTTGTCACCTTGTGCATGTTGACACCATTGCACAAATCAGCAAACACCGGGTTTTAAAAGAAATAAAAAATTGAAAACTTAATAACAGTTATAAATTTTTTCATGATCTTGATAATGGGCAAAAATATGGCTGAAAATATTACATAATTGTTTGAATAGTAATTACATTCATTGGATCCTGACATGAGTTTATTTGGATATAAACAAGAAAAGTTAACTAATTGTTTTTCTTTAATTCATATATATAATCTTTAAGAAACTTGTATTAATAAAAAAACACTACCTCCACTCACATTGTATATATATATATATATATATATATGAGGGAGTGTATG
Source organism: Sepioteuthis lessoniana (assembly GCA_963585895.1). NCBI lineage: Eukaryota > Metazoa > Mollusca > Cephalopoda > Myopsida > Loliginidae > Sepioteuthis > Sepioteuthis lessoniana. Next base: position 60,772 of record CAUZXS010002143.1, read on the forward strand.
CATCTAAAAATGTTTATTGTACCAAACCAAACTTTTCATGAAACCCCAGTAACTCACTTTCTATGAATATTTACTGAGTAAACTCATCACTCAACCACCACAAATCTTCCTAAAGTTTTCTTTATCAGAAATCAACTTTGGGAAAACATTATATTCATTGAGAAGTCAATGGTATTGAGCTTGATGCCCTACAAGACCAATAAACATTTTAGAAGACAAAATTAAAACAGGAAAATAAATTCTTTGAAATTACTATAAAATGATTAACAATTCATTTAGTATTTATTTAGAATAATCCTTTTTGTGCATGACATAGGCTAATGCAGTATTTATAATTATTGATTTAAGTATTTTTTTGAAAAGGTCAACTTTGATAGAAAGTTGTATTTCCCAAGCCAAGGACTTAGATAGAACTGGCAATGGCTTGCATGGAACATTTGCCACTGCATGATTTTTGGTACCAGACTAGTTCAGATGAGGCAGAAAACTAAATTTTTTTAATGCTGATCTTGTAAGCTTTATCTTCATAAAGATTAAATTCACTTTTAATGGCTTATGAGACCAGCATGCTAAAAAAGGTATTATCATCAATGCTCAAAAAAATTTTATTCCCTCTCCAAAATTTTTTTTCTTATAAAAAGTTTTATGTGCAAAAATAGCAAAATTCAAAAAATCAAAGTAGCTGTCAATTGTCTGGATCCCAAGAAATCCCTGGTAATTTTATATGACAATGATTAAAAGCATCGTGAAATAGTCATAGCTACTTGCTGAATCAGTGAAAATTCTATGGTTTAATCAGAAGCAACCATCAAATTTTCTATTTCAGTATAACTTTTTAATTCTTAATTCATAAGTAACATATATATATATACAAATATTATATATGATGATACTTATTTACATATATACAACAAAATAAATCAAAATAAATTAAATAAACAAATAAAACAAAAGAAAAGAATATTTGACTCATTTAAAACTTCCCCAAATTTTTACTTCTTCTCACATTAAACCTTTTTGGCACCATGGTTAACCAGTACGCTATGAAGGTATAGAATTTTGCATAAAGTGGAGTCTTAAGAGGGGAAGGCCAGAAGGCAGATGTATTGTCAATTTTTCTTGCTTATCTTTTTTTTCTCTTTTATGTAGGTATATAAATATCATCCTCCTCTGGCTTATATTAGAAAAGTACATGAACTTGGATATTGGTAGAGGGTTGGGCAATATTTAGCTTATTCCGTCTCTATCCTTTCCTCCATTGACCATTTCCAGAAAAACAAAAAGGTTACCACCAAGGAACAAGAGGAACAGGTGACCCACTATGCATATTTAAGATGTCTCTCTCTTCCTACCTTCTAATCAATATTTCCAACTGAAAGTGTGATATACATGAACAATAGATGGGAAAGCACAGAGTTACAAAGTAATTTGTTGATAACAGAACCTGAAAAGAGTATTGTAAACATTTTTCTTCTTTGCTGATCCAAATAGCTGAAGATCAGCAAATTTATCATGGCATTCATCTACACTCATCTCTGAAATTCACACAATTTGCTGATAAAATTTAATCAAGTGACACTTTTAGTTTGACTTGCTTTAAGGTATCCAAATTTATTGCATTCAATTTCCAGGTCAATAGGAAAATGGCTCAACAATAATAGCAATAATAAAGAATGATTTCTGATTATTTAGTGACTTTCAGTGTCAAACCTCACTGAGGCTTTACCATTTCAAGATCCTGAGACACATACAATCTTTTATACAGATGATGGCTGGTTAACAATCAATTTTTGCAAATTCAAGCATCAAGAGAAATAGACAAAAAATTTACAATGAAATTTCTAGTCGATTAACATTTAAATGTGATTCTGATTAATCTTAAATTTGATTGGCTTATAAATTATCCAAGTATTCTGATTCAATTGATGGTGCAACGAAAAGCCTTATCTTTTTCAATATTGGAAATTGTATCAATAATAATGATAATAATAATAATGATGATAGGGCTTGGAAAGCAGATTAGAAGAAGAGGAAATCAGGGGAAGTATTGAGACCATCCAGATTACAGCATTGTTGAGGAGAGCCAGAATACCAGTTCAGGAGATCTAAGAAGATTTGTTGTTGCTTGGGCTTTAGTGAAAAACTGATAAGCGGTGAAGAAGAAATAATAATAATAATAATAATAATAATAATAATTTTCTACCAACAAGCTGGTAGGAAATGCAAACCAACAACTGAATGCAAAGGAAACAAAATAATTTTGGAGTAAAATGTGGGGAGAGAAAGCACATAACAGAAAGGCTAAATGGATAAATAACAGGAACAAAGAATTATAAATTCTTGAAGAAAACCTCGAGGCAGACATACACCTGAACTCACTTAACGCAAAGAATTTAAGAAAGAAGTGAATTAGAAAACACCAGGCCATGATGACATATATGGATTCTGGTCTAAAATTTTCACATACTTCCATGACATACTGGCGCTACAACTGAGTAAATGCCTAATAGAAACATGTATACTTGAATGGATGTCTAAAGAGAAAACCACCCTGATCCTGAAAGACCTCTCACCCCAGAAAGGAATCATCTATAGGCCAATAACATGTCTACCTATGATGCGGAAAATACTGATCGCATAGATAAAAGAAGAGATCTATTACTCTCTTGTATGATGTGGACATGATTGGCATGATGTTTAGAGTTTTCGCCAATGGTCCTGGAGACCTGAATTCAATCCCAGGTCGATTCATACCAAAGACTCAAAAATGGTACTTGATGTTTCCTTGCTTAACACTCAGCGTTATAAGGTATGGATCAGAGTAAAGTGGAACAATCCAGGGAAAGGAGTAGCGCCCTCTCCTACACCTTGGTGTAATAGCTATAGAAAATGGAAGCCTTCGAGTCGCCCTCAACTAAGGTTGCCAACTTATGATGTGGACTATTTCCAAAAGAACAGAGAAGATGGCAAAGAGGAACAGGTGACCTACTATACATAGATCAGCATATCCCCAAAGGAAACAAAAAGAGGAGGAAATATGTAGCCATGGCATGGACTGAGTACAAAAAAACCTATGATATGGTACTGCAAACTTGGGTTATAGAATGTCTGAAAATATACAACATATATCAGACAAAGTTGTAAACTTCCTAATGGAAGCCAAGAATAACTGAAAAGTAGAATTAACAACAAGGGAAAGACATCAGCAGAGATGAAAATCCAGAGAAGCATCCTCCAGGGAGTTTCCCTCCCACCACTACTATTTATATTTGCAATTATACAACTCAGTTAGATACGATTTAAGAGGCTAAACATTCACCAAATCAAAAGAAAAGTTTAATCACCTTATGTACATGGCAGACATAAAGCTATTTGAAATAAATTTAAAAAAAAATAGGAGACTGATACAAACAATAAGAATATACAGCCAGGATATAGAAATATTGGCATTGAAAAATGTGCCATGCTTATAATGAAAAGTGAAAAAGACAAACAGCAAAAGGAATAGAACTGCCAAACTAGGAAAGAATCAGTATACTTGGGGAGAAGGAAAACAACAAGTATTTAAGAATATTGCAAGCAGACACCATTAAATAAGTCAAGATGAAAGAAAAAATAAGAGTATGTCAGAAGAATGAGAAAACTTCTCAAAACCATGTTCTGCAGCAGAAATCTCATCAAAGGGATAGACACCTTGGCAGTTTCCTTTATGAGATACTCTAGACCATTTTTAAAATGGATGAGGGATAAACTCAGACAAATGGACCTTAGGATAAGGAAATTATGCACAAGGCCTTACATCCAAAAGATGACATAGACATAAAGTATGTATCAAGAAAATTAAGAGGAAGAAGATTCACCAGCATTGAGGACTGCATAGATAAGTCAATAAAAGCACTTGAGGATTACATTTAAAAGAGTGAAGAAAGACTAATCACAGCAGGCAGTAACAGGATTGGCAACATAAACCAGACAGAAAAAAAACAAAAAAACAAAAACAAGTAAACCAAAATGTTTATTGGTTTGTTTGTTTGGGTTTTATAGAATATCAACCTTTGTAGATTATTTAATGCCAAATCCATTTTTATACAAATAAAGAAAAATATTTCTATTCCAAGCAACTCAGTTTAGTCAGACAGTTCTATTTCAAACAATTCAGTTTAGCATAAGTACACAGTTTAATTCTATTTGACCCATAGATAGGACCCTTTCAGGTGCTACCACTCCAAGCCAGCAGACCTGGGAGCAATGGCAATGAAGGGGTACTCCGCATTCCCCAAAGCTCCAGCATTACTGGAACTTTACCATCAGATTGTTTAGTGTCATATCTAGGACACTCATTGGGGACGTCTTACCCCTCTGCAGAGAAGCAGTTGGTGTATTCTGCAGCCCCAGCTGACTGGGCAAGGAACAGAAATGGGAAGAGAAATAAATGTATGGAGATTTCAAGTGATAAACTGATGAAATTGCACATGAGAAAACCTGGACATGGCTGTAAAAGAGACACCTCAAGAGAGAAATTGAATCTCTTCTAATATGCGTACAAAACATTGCCATAAGGACCAATTATGTTAAAGCAAAAATTGATAATACACAACAGAATAGAAAGTGTAGATTAAGTGGAGAAATAGCTGAAAGGGTTAATCCCATAATAAACAGATGCAGTAAACTAGCAGAAAAGAAATACAAGACCAGGCATGACTTGTGGGTGAACTTGATCCACAAGGAATGGTACAATAGATTAAAAGCTGACCATACTACCAAATGGTATATGCACAAACTAGAATCAGTCCTAGAGAATGAGACCCATAAAATTTGAGATATAGATGGATCACTTAATCCCAGGCATCCCTAGACCAATCCTAGTGTTAATTAACAACAACAAAAAATTGCCATGTTGTGGATTTTGCCATTCCACTGAAAATAAAAGAAAACAAAAAGAGAGACAAATACTTGGACCTTGCTAGAGAACAGATAAAACTGTGAGACATGAAGGTCAAGGTAATCTCAATTGTAGTTGGTACACTAGGAATGGTCCCTAAGAGCCTGGAAAAAGGACTGGAGAAATTGGAAATCAGTGGGAGAATCAAAAAGATCCAGACTACAACATTCTTGATATCAGCTAAAATACTGAGAAGAATCCTGAAGACCTAAAGAGGTTTGCTGTCATACAGACTCCAGTGAAAGCCCAACAGCTAATGCTGGCGTGAAAAACTCAGTAGGAGTGAAATATTATTAACATTTTTGATTTTCAGCTTTACTTTTGGTTTCTTACAATCCTTTATTCATGACCTAAAGTGACGGAGGGTAGTGATCATATGTATTCTATGTATTAATGTTTGTTGCTGATTCTTTTGACAGATATTTTTCTGTCACATTGATAATACTCTCCAAAGAAGATGAGCAGTTCTGCAAAGTGCAATTTTCTGTATTTTATATTGGCTTGGACTGCCAGATATTTTGTTACTATCTTTATCTGTCCCTTTCTTGATCATAACCAGGGTTCCCACCATTACTTGCACAGTGGTAGTTTGAATATATATATATATATATATATTTACTAATCTAATATCTACCAGTATTCACGGTACCAGAAAAAAACAAAAAAAAAACCCTGCTAGGAACAAGAGATAAAAGTATCTCGAATCACTGCCCAGGGGAAAAAGAAAAAAATTTTGGGTCAAAAAGAAAGAAAAGGCCAACCTCGTCCGACCCCTTGAAAAAAATCACGGGATACGCAGTCAGTGGTCAAAAGAAAACCAAAAACCCTCCGTGAATCCTGCAATGCTACAATTACTAAAGTGCTCAACACAACACAAGTGGAGCCAATTATAAAATTAACCTAAATCGCGAGTCGAAAATCTACTAAAGTTTCACCTTATTGGATCATCAGGAAGCCTAAGTTCGACTTAGGCTTCCTGATGATCCGATAAGGTTAAACTTTAGTAGAAGATTTTCGACTCGCGATTTAGGTTAATTTTATATATATATATATATATATACACACAATCATAACCCGGCAAAAATAGCACATCGTAGCAACAGTAATATTTTTAGAGCTATAATCAAAATATTTCTACTTAGAGAATAAAAAACTTCCAGTTCAATTAGCAAATGAATGATTATTTTATGGCATCTGCATTCATGCTGGATGTTATTTTTAATGATTCACATTGTTTTATAAAATAGAGATAAATATGAAATGCTCATTAATTCGAATCTTCTATCACTTTCTAAATAGAAATGCAATGCTAATATCATTAACTACTTTTACAATGAGAATCTACAGGGTTCATAAGTCATCTAATTATTATTATTATTATAATCCCCACGAGCATCACCACCACACACAAACTCATGCATATCATATATCATTGTGTATTTATATGTTTGAGGGTCGGCAGAAAAGTTCATATGATGATGTCATACCTGCTGTTGATGACTTTTTTTTTATAAATGGAATCCAAGAAGAATGTGGACTGCAAGAGGGAGTTATGTTTAAGAATAAACCTCATTTGATCATATTCCTTGAGAGTGTCTTGGTCAGCTTATGAACTTTTCAGCCAACCCTTCTATACAAGTATAATTATAAAAGGTGCCTACGATAAGTTTCCAGACTTTTTTTAGTATGGAAACTTTTATTGATAGTACACACATGAAACTTGAGTCCACTTTGAAGTAATCTCCTCCGGCTGCAATGCACTTGTTCTACCGTTCCAACAATTTCTGGAAGGCCCCATGGAAGTCCTCTTGTGTGAACGTGTCAATGACCTTCATCACAGCCTCTTTGATCTCTTCAATTGTCTCATAACAACAGCCTCTGAGCTTAGGGAATAACCAAAAGTCCCAGGAAGAAAGGTCTGGATTATAGGGAGGCTGACGAACTGTCTTGATGCCCATCTTGGTCAAATAGTCTGAGACAAGGATGGAGTAGTGTACTGGTGTATTGTCCGGGTGGAAATGCCACTGACCTGATTTGAAGAGTGCTGGCCTCTTCCGACAGAATCTCTTCCTGAACTCCCTTAAAACCTCAACATAGTAACCCTAACCCTAACCCCCTAACCCTTTGGCCAATCAACTGTGGTGTATTGACTTCCTTACTCCTCCCACACCTCTCATCATCCCTCCCAGCCTTCCTTGAATCTCTTATGCCACTCAAAAACTGATGCTCGATTCATGCAAGACGCTCCAAAAGCAGTCTGAAGCATTCCATACGTTTCTGTGGCATTTTTTCCAAGTTTAAAACATAATTTTATTGCATATCATTCTTCTAAAGTGTCCTCACATCCAGATTGTATTTTTGAAATTCATCAGCTGTGATAATCAGGCTTTAGTATGGTGTATTCCAATTCCTGCTGTAGCTGTTCATTTGAAGCTGAAATCATAAAAATTGGTCAGTCATCTCATAAGATGTATAGCAATAACATACTGAATTTTCAAGAGTCTACGGCAATTTTAAATGCCTGTACAAAAAAAGTCTGGAAACTTATTGAAGGCACCATATATCTTTCTGGATATTTTTTTATCATATATATGAAGGAAATATAGGGTGTGAAAGAAGAATGCATTGAACTCGACTTTCTATGGTTTGAAAATGGGCATCCAAAATTCTACTTGGAAGAAATGAATTTAAACCCTGTCAGAGAGTATCTGTGTAAAGTAAATATAAACTGTTCCAACCAGAGCTTGAACACTGTTCCCAAATGACAAAACTTATGATGAAATATAATTTATTTGCTAATTGATTTTTATTTGAAAATGTTTTAGTTCAAAGAATAGACTTGTTTATGCATGACTATAAATAAAGATAATGTTAAAATAATAAATATAATGGTGAAATCATTCTAAAAATGATGTTAAAAATGTCTGATATGTTTGTAGGAAATGCTCACCCTACCTAGGCAAATAGACTTAATATTGAACTTACTTATCCCATTTAATAACATGATATAAAACATGGAAGGTTTAAGCTATTGTTTGAGAATAAAAGCAGGATAGACACTGAAAATTGCTGAACTAGAAATATTACATGGGCAATTCACTTTAACATTTTCTTTCCTTACTCAATAAGATTTCTTCTTGTCAAATCTGCTCAAACTAAAAAGCACAATTGTTGCTGGCATAAAGTACAAAAAAAAAAAGATAATCCAACATTTATGAATTTCATTACTTTTTTTTTGGATTTCCAAAATAGGAGCCCATTAAATATATACAATTCTTCCGGGCAATTTAATATAACATTACAAATAACTGTTTTAAAGAACAAAAAAATCTCCACAGGTAAATTGTTTAATCTTATTTAACTTCCTTCTTTATCATTCATTAATTTTGTTGAATTTATCTTTAAAATGTTTTTTTGATTTAAAGCACATATTTCCTAACACATCTTTGAATGAATTGAATTTTTTCTTAAGAAAGAAATTATGAAATAAACAAATTAGGCCTTTGAAGTTCAGTAATTTACACAATAAATAAAATAGAAAAAAAATAAGTTGATCTGAAAACTTACAGGTTACCCCTTTCTCTAAATCCTCATAGTATCCCACAATGCATATCTGATGCAGGAGCATAGGGTGGAACTTGTCAAAGGCCTGAATTTCTTTCAACCGACAATAGATAAGATCAAGATCTTCTCCAGTCCTGTCCCCAGGCCTGCAAAAAGTAAAGAAAAAAAAAGATGAAAAATGAAAAAAATTAAATCAAATTGAAATAATAAAGAAAGTAAACAAGACAGCAGGGGAGAAGAATAAGAAGTGAGAGACAAAATGATTGAGAAAGAGGGTAGTATATAAAGAAGAAGAAGTTGTGAATGAGTAATGTGATTAGAAAGTAATTTCTTTTTCTTCAGTGTCAAACAAGATTCAATTAAAAAGTCAGTTATTTAAGGATTTCATAATTTCTATGCTTAATTTATGAGAAAAAAAAAGACAAAGGATAATTATTTGATAAATAAACCAATTTTTAAATGATTATATGATTTTCTAATGTGAATGTATAATTATAAACCAGCCAACCAACCAACCAACCAACCATACATATAAAAATAGTTGCTCTTACATTGCGCATAATATATGAGTAGCCAACAGTTCTGTGTCGAACCAGCTACATTTTTTGGATGAGCTGATAACAAGAAAGTTGAACTAGTGTGCCACAGATTCTCTGTATAACACTCCTCAGATTTTGAATTCAGAGATTTTTTGTCAACACCAGTTGCTAAATCAGTGCTAGTCCACCCAACTATTGTGTATATATATATATATATTACACACCAGAGTCTGTGAACCTGGGTTTCATGCTATCCACATTTGTAAGATAGAGTGAAGTTTTTCAAAAAAAGACAGTTCAAAAGGAGGGGTAGGGTATTTTGTGTGCTTAAGTTTGAAATGCTTTTGAATGTTAGTGCATTTGTGTATGTGCTATTGTTCACATTTACATATATTTGTGTATATACTGGTATCATATGTACACATATTTCTACTCTCAGTTGATTGGTGATGGGAAGGGGTGAGATGAAGGAAGAAAGTGTGAGGAGGGAAGAGAGGATGAAGAGGAGGTGGGAAATGGATTGTTGTCATCAGAATGATTTCTTTTTCACTTCATCCTATCTAACTCCATGATAGCAAAAGGTTTATTTGATGTGAATATGAAATGTCAGCTTTGTGGTGAATTTTGTTGAGTGATGATGATGATTGAAATTTAAATCATCATCATGTTACTTTTTTTAGAAAGATTTTTTTAATATATTTTATGATTGTGTCATCAAGGATTATGTGGTATAGTATTTATGGGCAGGTAATAAAAATGATGCTATATTTTGGGTAGATTTTGTGATAGTAATTATAATAAATGTAATAATTATGATCATAATGGTCTTTGACTTTACTGGTAGATGTTTATAATGCAATAATATGAAAAAATAATGCTTATTATTATTGACAATACTAAGAATATTACTTACATTTACTGATAATACTTGTAGGTGTTCATAATGTGGGGAAAATGGTACTTACTGTCGGTGGTTCTGTTGTATAATTAGTTTGGTGTTGGGAATGGTTTATGGATGATGTGACAATAAGGAAGGTGTTGGTAAAACTGGTAGAATATGATGAAAGGACAAGGAGGAAGTTTTAGTGGGGGAAGTGAGCATACGTATATGTAAATATAGAAATAATATGTAAATATGGAAATAATAGTGGTGTTTAAAAAAATGAGAAGGGGAATGGAATTTAGTATATGTTTTGGTTATGTATTTGGGTTAATTTGGGATAGAAAATTGTTTTTGTGTTGACATTTTTAACATATATATATATATATAGTCTAAAACCAAAATTATCCAAATTATGTCTGTTACTTAAATCTTTTACTTACTCTTAAAGTCCATTACATAAAGTTTCATGTGGATGATACAATTGTCAGATAGAAAATCTCTGAGTAACAGACTTTAACAGTACCTCATTTGAATATTTTAGATTACATCTATCTATCTATCTATCTATCTTAATCTGTTCATATCTATCTATCTATCTATCTATCTATCTATCTATGCACTTATGAGTGTACTGATAATAATGATATAGAGATAAATGGGCATATATAATAAAACAATTAAAAAATGATTCTGTCTACAGGTGCATATAGATATGCAACAACATTATAATAGAAATACATATATGCCACGTTTACAGAAATTTTGTTGTATAATCTGTACAAATGCATAAAAGATACATATGAAACCCATTTAGAATTCTGAAATTCATTTCTTGCTCTCTCTCTCTCTCTCTCTCTCTCTCTCTCTCTCTCTCTCTATATATATATATATATATATATATATATATATATATATATATATATATATATATGTATATATAGATGTGTATATATATATATATATATATATATATATATATATAAAATCAAAAAATGAATATACTTTTTAGAAATATACTGACTAAACCAGATAGGTTTTTTCATAATTTGGTAAGTTTTAGACATTATTTAAATTTCTTTTTTTAAAGCATGTATTGAAATGTTCATATCGTGTTTCACATGAATGTTGCATGCCACATATTATTTCCACTTGTGTTCATGATCAAATTCAAATTCAGAATCTTATATCTAACAGTTCATGCCATGGAAGGACACAGGAGTGTCCAAAAATGACGTATACATTTTTGCATTTATAATACATATGTTGTGTTCCTATATTTCAAATGTTCTACATTATGGAAAAAAATATTTTCAACAGAAACTTTTTTAACTAGGCTTACTGCTTTTTTAGTTTTTATATATTATACAGAACATATATAGATTTTCTATACTGATATATATATATAATATTGAATAGAAAAATGTATGTATAAAAAGTACATTTTTTTCAGAGTCTATATCTACCATTATGTATCTGTATACAAGTACAAACAAAAGAAATACTCATATGCACATACATGTATATCCTGGTAAAAATGCACAAGCACTCATTATCTATGAATAAATCTACTGTTCTTGTATATTAGACAATATTTTAATATTTTAAAGATGAAAACTTCATTTTCATACAAGGTTTGAATAAAAATAGCTTTCATCTATCTAGATATCAACTAAAATTAAATGAAGATTATGCAACATAAAATAAATGAATATGAGAGTTATAATAATAATCTTTGTTTTTTACTATATTTATATATCAACCTGAGAACAAAAAAGAAACTTTACACAGAATGTAAACACAATAAAATATCTATATACAGATCTATATACCTATATACAGATCAAATGCTGTCCAATAATTCATCCAACAGTTCCCAAAAATGCCCATTTAATTTCCTTTTCTTACCATTTTTTCGGAAATCATCCAAATTAATCATAATTTTTTGACACTGTCGCTGTTTTGGTATGATTTGGCAATTTGTTCCAAAAATATATTGCTGAATTAGTTGGTTTGTAGACTTAGTATTTAAAACCTGTCTTGATAGTAAATTTCCAGTTTGGGGAAAATTACCTAAAAAAGGTCTTACATAATTAGAAATCTCATTATTTTGAAAGTTTCAATTAGATAACCTCTTGTTCTTCTCTCTAGTAAAGTAGCTAAATCCTAATTTCTCTAATCTCTCCCTAAAACTGTTATTTTTTAATGTTTTTTTTATTAGTTTTGTCATCTTTGTATGCCCTCCAATTTCTAATAATTAACTCCAATTTACATTTTTTAAAAGACGAACCCGAGCCTGAGTACAATATTCTACATGAGGTCTTATAAGTGTTTTACATATCTTGAAAATAACATTTGGCACCCATGAAATAAAATTTCTTATCAAATCATTCTATTTGCCCTCAATACAATAGACAAAATGTATTATCAGCTTTAAATGTATCATGAAAGCCAACCCTGACATTACCCTCCATACAATAGACAAAATGTATCATCAGCTTTAAATGTATCATGAAAGCCAACCCCTAGATTGCCCTTGATACAATAGACAAAATGTATCATCGGTTTTAAATGTATCATGAAAGCCAACCCCTAGATTGCCCTCAATACAATACACAAAATGTATCATCATCTTTAAATGTATCATGAAAGCCAACCCCGACATTACCCTCGATTCAATAGATAAAATGTATCATCAGTTTTAAATGTATCATGAAAGCCAACCCCTAGATTGTCCTCAATACAATAGACAAAATGTATCATCAGCTTTAAATGTATCATGAAAGCCAACCCCTAGATTGCCCTCAATACAATACACAAAATGTATCATCAGCTTTAAATGTATCATGAAAGCCAACCCCTAGATTGCCCTCAATACAATACACAAAATGTATCATCATCTTTAAATGTATCATGAAAGCCAACCCCGACATTACCCTCGATTCAATAGATAAAATGTATCATCATCTTTAAATGTATCATGAAAGCCAACCCCTAGATTACCCTCGATTCAATAGACAAAATGTATCATCAGCTTTAAATGTATCATGAAAGCCAACCCCGACATTACCCTCGATTCAATAGACAAAATGTATCATCAGGTTTAAATGTTTCATGAAAGCCAACCCCTAGATTGCCCTCGATTCAATAGACAAAATGTATCATCAGCTTTAAATGTATCATGAAAGCCAACCCCGACATTACCCTCGATTCACTAGACAAAATGTATCATCAGCTTTAAATGTTTCATGAAAGCCAACCCCGAGATTGCCCTCGATTCAATAGACAAAATGTATCATCAGCTTTAAATGTATCATGAAAGCCAACCCCAACATTACCCTCGATTCACCAGACAAAATGTATCATCAGCTTTAAATGTATCATGAAAGCCAACCCCTAGATTGCCCTCAATACAATACACAAAATGTATCATCAGCTTTAAATGTATCATGAAAGCCAACCCCTAGATTGCCCTCAATACAATACACAAAATGTATCATCATCTTTAAATGTATCATGAAAGCCAACCCCGACATTACCCTCGATTCAATAGATAAAATGTATCATCATCTTTAAATGTATCATGAAAGCCAACCCCTAGATTACCCTCGATTCAATAGACAAAATGTATCATCAGCTTTAAATGTATCATGAAAGCCAACCCCGACATTACCCTCGATTCAATAGACAAAATGTATCATCAGGTTTAAATGTTTCATGAAAGCCAACCCCTAGATTGCCCTCGATTCAATAGACAAAATGTATCATCAGCTTTAAATGTATCATGAAAGCCAACCCCGACATTACCCTCGATTCACTAGACAAAATGTATCATCAGCTTTAAATGTTTCATGAAAGCCAACCCCGAGATTGCCCTCGATTCAATAGACAAAATGTATCATCAGCTTTAAATGTATCATGAAAGACAACCCCAACATTACCCTCGATTCACCAGACAAAATGTATCATCAGCTTTAAATGTATCATGAAAGCCAACCCCTAGATTGCCCTCAATACAATACACAAAATGTATCATCATCTTTAAATGTATCATGAAAGCCAACCCCTACATTACCCTCGATTCAATAGATAAAATGTATCATCATCTTTAAATGTATCATGAAAGCCAACCCCTAGATTACCCTCTATTCAATAGACAAAATGTATCATCATCTTTAAATGTATCATGAAAGCCAACCCCGACATTACCCTCGATTCACTAGACAAAATGTATCATCAGCTTTAAATGTTTCATGAAAGCCAACCCCTAGATTACCCTCGATTCAATAGACAAAATGTATCATCAGCTTTAAATGTATCATGAAAGCCAACCCCTAGATTGCCCTTGATTCAATAGACAAAATGTATTATCAGCTTTAAATGTATCATGAAAGCCAACCCCTAGATTACCCTCGATTCAATAGACAAAATGTATCATCAGCTTTAAATGTATCATGAAAGCCAACCCCTAGATTGCCCTTGATTCAATAGACAAAATGTATCATCAGCTTTAAATGTATCATGAAAGCCAACCCCTAGATTACCCTCGATTCAATAGACAAAATGTATCATCAGCTTTAAATGTATCATGAAAGCCAACCCCTAGATTACCCTCAATTCAATTGACAACCCCTTGATAGCCCTCAAAAACTCAAAAAAATGTTACTTGATGTTGCCTTGCTCAACATTCAGCATTATAAGGTATGTATCAATGGTAAAGTAGGGCAATGCAGGGAAAGGTGTAACATCCTTCCCTGCATCTTGGTGTAGTAGCTATTGAAAAGAGAGCTTTTGGATTGCCCTTAATGACAGTCTCCCATGACTACAGTTGCCCTTGACTACGGTCGCCAACTTTACTTTTGTATTGTCATAATTTTGTAACAAAGTTTTAATGCTTTATAGTTTGGTAACAAATGAGACTGACTCATGTATATTTTGATTCCACTTGAAATAACAAAATCCTAGTTATTTTGGGTTAAAAGAAAACTATTGTTTGATAAAATAATGTTTGGTGAGTGCATATTTATAAGTATGTATGAATAAGACATGAACTTTTACTCAACTTGGATAAGTTAAATACTTGGGACTGTTTTTTTAAAAAAAATTTTTATTTTGTCATAACTGCCAAATTTCTCATCAACAACTTGAGGAACAAAGACATTTCTTGAGAGCTATTTCATCTAGCAAGACTTCCAGGAGATTAATAAAGGCAATAATTGTTTTAAGACTTTCCAACTACAGTGATTAGTTGAAAATTGAAAATACCACTCAGATAATTAGCATGTTTCTTGAATCAAATTGAAATAATACAAATCCAATGCAAAAAAGGAAATAGAATCAAAGAATTGAGAGAGAGAGAGATCAGCTGGCAAATTCCCAGTGGGTTCAATTAAGTTGGTCAACAGTTTTCTTTTTTAATTTTTCTCACACTTTTAAGATAATAATATCTAAATGAAATTGTTCATTGAAAGAGTTCTGTTTCATTTCACTTCTTTGAATTTAAACCTCACAAAATATTAATCATAGTTATAAGATTTAGTATTTTTTTAATATATTCAAATGTAACAACTATTATGGGACAGCAAGTGTATTATATGGTTGTTGTTGTTGTTGATGTTATTTCCTTTTTTAGGTGAATCTAGTTTCTAATGAACAATACTGAATAATTTATCTGAGGAAGGCCAAAAAATGCATCAATCTAAACATAGTGATAAAACCAAGAAGAATATTAGTGTGAATAATTCATAGATTAGTGATAATGACATGACTTGAAATTTCAAATAATTTTTATCAGAAACATTCATGTTGTAAGTGACTATTCTGTTGCTGGCATATAAACTTATGTAGATAAATACACTATTGCTTTTAGTTTTAATTTGCTTAAAGGCCAATTTCAGTAACTTTTATGGACTTTACACATTACAACTACAAAATAATAGAATTATTAGATGATAAAAACACATATGAATAAATTTCTCTACAAATCATAACTAATAATATCAACATTTTTAATATGATTTTTATAAATAAAAAATTAATCACTAAAAAAGACAAGTCCTGGTCTTCACTAATTGATTATACCATATAATGCTCAAAATTAATGGACTTCCTAAAACTCGTAAACCTGGAATTCCCTAAGGACCAATTATTTCTGGGATTGGAACTGACCCAACCCATAACATTGCAAAACCTTTAACCAAAATGTTATCCTCTTTCTTATACAAGATAAGTATTTTGCACATCAAGAACCCTTGTGATTTACTCAACAACACATATAATATGAATAAGGAAAACAAATCTCTGGCCAGTTGCAACATAAAATCATTGTATACTAATATTCCTGTTAACAAATGTATTTAACATTTAGAAATTCATCTCAAGAAAACAAACATTACATTTCCTTTAGCAGTTATCAAAATAATTAAAATTTCTACATTATGTATGAAACATTGTTTTTTTATATATATAATGGTATTCTTTTATAGACAAAAATTTGGTTTACCTATGGGTTTGCCATTTAGTGGGATCTTTGCAAGCCTTTTTCTTGAATTTCTAGAATCTAGTCCCTTTAAATTTATTAATACCCAAAGATTCTTTCTATTTCCATTATATAGATGATATATGATTCATATATAGATAGAATACTGACTTAACGCAAATTATGAATAGACTAAACAAAACTGAACTAACCACAGATTTTACTTTGGAACTTTCTTGGTTATTTCATCAATAGATAATAACAGCCAATTACAATTTAAAGTTCATCACAAATCCATTGATAAAAATGACTATATATATTTTTACTCACATCATAACATCAAAATAAAAAGTGAAATAATCACAGGTTCTTAATTTAGCACTCTCAGGATTTGCACCTCTAAATTTTTAAATGATGAATCTGACTATATAGAAAAATCTTCAATATTTTAAATCCTTTATACATTGTGTTAAGATAAAAACTTTCAAAATTCACAAACATGAATGTTTCCCAATAATTTTTCAAATTATTGGCCTAGGGGTTAGAGTGTTAGCCATAATGATGCTCAATGGCCCGGGAGACCTGGGTTCAATCCCAGGTCGCGTCATACCAAAGACTCAAAAAATGGTACTTGATGCTTCCTTGCTAAACACTCAGCATTATAAGGTACGGATCAAGGGTAAAGTAGAGCAATCCAGGGAAGGAGTAGCGCCCTCCCCTACACCTTGGTGTAGTAGCTATCGAAAAGGGAGCCTTCGGGTTACCCTCGACTATGGTCGCCAACTTTACTTTTTTTACTTATACAGATATATTATTTTATCCAATATTTCAACATTGAAAAAAAAAATTCAACCACATTGAAATCAAAACAGTTTCAAACTTTTTAAAAAATAATTAAGAATATAAATGATATAAGAATTATAATACCTACATTAAATCAGATGCTGGCATTTATACTATCCAATGTCTTGATTGTTATAAAAAATATGTGGGTGAAACTTAAGGAATTATTCAAAAATTAAGTAATGAACACAAAAGTGACTTAAAAGGAAATGTAGATAATGCTATGGTCAAACATAATTTAGAAACTCATGACAACTTTAACTTTAAAAATTTCAAAATGTTAGTTCGTAATGTAAATTACATTACAAAAAATGCTGGAAGATTGTTAAATGTAGCATCATTTCTAACTAGAACACAATTAACCAAAGATGATCCAGTTTTTATATATATTTATCTATTTATTCATTTATTTATTTTTAAGGAAATATATTATGTTTTAAAAATAAATTTCAAACACTAACTAAGTGCATCACAGTTTTGAAACAGGACGCCAGTAATGGAAGTAGAATGATCAAAACATTCACATATTTTTGTTTCATTTGAAAAATGAAAGATCAAATATAATTCAGAAGATACATCATCATATGTTAAAATGTCTTGATAAAGATCTAATATAAAATCAAAATATTTAACATAGGCAAATAATTCAACTAAAAATAAAATCATCCTCAAAATTCCTTGTTTCTTCATATTTGTACATTTACATATCATCAGATTTACTTCCATTTTTCCAAATATATATAAATACTTACGTACATCAATATATAAATATATATAAATATATATATAAATACTTACGTACATCAATATATAAATATATATAAATATATATATAAATACTTACGTACATCAATATATAAATATATATAAATATAGATATAAATACTTACGTACATCAATATATAAATATATATAAATATATATATAAATACTTACGTACATCAATATATAAATATATATAAATATATATATAAATACTTACGTACATCAATATATAAATATATATAAATATAGATATAAATACATATGTACATCAATAAGTCTATAGTTCAACCATAAAAAAAGAAAGCATTTCTTTTGCTCAAATTTCTCAACATTATCTTTGCCCGGTTGGCTGGGGCTGTAGAATACACTGACTGCAACTCTGCAGAGTGGTAAGACCCTCCCCCCAACGAGTGTCCTGGATATGACATTAAACAATCTGATGGTGAGGTTCCAGTAATGCTGGAGCTTTGGGGAATGTGGAATACCCCTTTATTGTCATTGCTCACAGGTCCACTCTGGCCCGGAATGGTAGCACCCGAGAGGACCCTATCTATGGGTTAAATAGAATTAAATTGCATAATTATGCTAAACTGAATTGTTTGAATTAGAACTGTTTGACTAAACTGAATAACTTGAAATAGAAATGTTTTTGACAATCAAACGGTGTACTTACATTTAAACTGCATACTTATGCTAAATTGAATTGTTTGAAATAGAACTGTTTTTGACATTGAAACTGTACTTACACTGAAGTGAATTGTTTAATATAGAACTGTTTTGACATTTAACTGTTTGAAAACAAAAGCTATTCTTATACTAAACTGAATTAGCTGAATAAGAACTGTTTGAATAGACCGAATAGCTTGAAATGTTTTTGACTATAATACTGTACTCATGCTAAACTGAATTGTTTGAAATAGAACTGGCTATTTGTATAAAAATGGATATGCCATAAAACCAGCCAACTATCAACTTTATCTCCTTCCTTGTCAATGCACTTAATTCAACACATTTCCTGAATTCATATAGACTGAACATTGTACAGTGAAAATTTCAGACCAAAATTTAGCCAATAACTATGTAAGGATACAGACTTACTGATCCTCCTTATAATATTTATATTCATTTCTGTATTATATCCATATTTGATTCCCTGCAATTCCTTTTTAGCTTAGTCAACCATTTTTCTGTTTCATTGCTTCTTACACTTCCATAACCAGTTCCAAAAAGTTTTAGTTTCATTCTTATCTGGTTTTATTTCCCCTCCCTGTTATTTACATCTCAATAAAATTTATTTTTATTTTATCAAGAATTCTTTTTCTTTCAAAACTATTCACTATTAAAGTGAAATACTGCACTTATTCTTTTCCATCACATTGAGAATGTAACCAGAAGCCTGTTTAACATAATTGTTAATAAAGACCAGTTGAAATTACTTGCAACATGTCTTTTGTTGTTGTAGATATACATTTCCTATTTTGATAGAATAGAGAGGTGCAAATCTTAACACATTTATCAACACAAATGATAAAGAAATATAGAGATATTTCATGTAGATTATGTTTGCTAAAACAAGAAATCTACCAAGACCTCCCGAACTACAGTCATTATTTAACGTTTTTAATAATTCTTATATGGAACAGAAAGTAACTAGGAAAGTCCCCATGGTATAGAGGCTAATGTGCTGAAGTGTGACATCATAGTAAGCAAGTTCAAACTCCAGTTATGTGATATGTTCACTTCCCAACTAATATTCTTAGAAAAGGTGCAAACACTCTTATCTCCCAGCTGTAGATTAAACAGTACTACAACTTATCTTCTACAAGGACAGCTTTGACATTAAAATCACACAAAGGTTTATATGCCATTAAAATAAAGAAAGAAAGAAAAAAGAAAGTGCCATGTCTATTTAAGACTTAGTTAATCATGGCTCTTTACAGCTTCCTTTATAAGTAAAATTTAAATTATCATAACCGTTGTTACTAGAAAAGATAGTGGCATGGTTTCTAGTTGTCTTTCACTACAATTCAAATTCACATTTATCATTCTCTTCAGTTGATTGCAGAATACTGTGACTAGAAACCACAATCAGTTCAGTTATTCTGTGCATAGACGAAGGTAAAGCAAATAGACCCAAGCCTTTTTCAAGAGCATTGTTGCAGAGTGAATGCTAACAGTCTTAGCTGGAATTTTAATTCATTTTAACCAATTTCATTTTGCACATCATTAATTATTATGCTTACCCACATCGACCTTCTCAGAAGGATGACTGCATTCAAAACTAAGAATTGGAGTCTCTAAGGCTTCAATAATTCTGATATAATAGTAATTCAATTTGACTATCTCAACTGGAGAAATTCCTGTTCACTTTGCTTTATTTGGAGTTGTACATCTTTGTCTCTTGGGCAGTTAGTCTCCTGTTCATAACAAGGACTTTTTGGATACAGTATAATTATTTTAAGAACAAAGAGTATCATTTGACAGAAAATATAAACCCACTTCAGTTAAAATAAGAGTTTTTCATTGAAATGAAGTTTTGGTTATAACAGTTAAAAATGGTAAGAATGGTACCTCAGGATTCTGCAATTAGACCAAGAATCTCTTATTTTTGAGCATCTAATTTTTTTAATGTTTTTTCCCCAAATATCTTATTTTCACTTTTTTTCTTTATACAGATAAGAGAAGCAATTCAAATTTTCAAACATATTTTCATTATCGAACAACAAATACAGATCTTAGCCAATAAGAATAATCTTTTTTTTTATTTCTAACTATCAGCCAGTAAAGGGTCAACTTTTTGGGATCCTAATATTTAGTTGTCATAAGTTTTAGTTCATTCTAGAAATCTTTCAAGAAGAAGTACCATCATTATCAGTTTGTTTATTAACATATTTGAAAATATTCTTCTAAAATACAAATGTTCAAATAAGATGAACATTTAAAAAATAATTATTGTTCTTTATCTTTTCTCACTGCCAATACACACACACACACACACACACACACACACACACACACACATATATATATATATATATATATATATCTGGAGAGAGAGAGAGAGAGAGAGAGAGAGATGTTCAAAAAGTATTGCAAGTGAAGCTATAGTTACCAAGATGGAAAAGAATAGTGAATAAATCATTAGATTTAATTACAAATGAACTTCATCTTTTTCCAAATTATTCCTTTTGGAAGCCATACACTGACAAAGGTATTGTTCTTATTATTGGAAACAGTTCTGAAAGTCTTCAACTGACACTCATCACAATCTGCTGTATGTTCTCAACTATTCTCAAATGGCAACTATTGAGTTAGGTTTTCATTTGTGGAAACAAGAAATAGTTATAAGAACTCAGTTCGAGGCAGTAAAGGAATTGTGATATCACAAGAATATTCTTTGGGTTCAAGAGCTTGTTACTAAAAAGAGTATCTTGTAAGTATAATAATAAGATTGCTTTTAGTGTCAAGAAAGTAATGATGTCTGATTTTTCAGGTTAGCAACCTAATTAAGCATCAGTTGATCAATAGTAATCTATCACCAATCATTCTTGCAATTAAATGTTGATCAGATCTGATGAGATTCCTTGCTTTTGATATATTTTTTGATCAGAATAGGAATTGACTGATAAACCAAAATGGGATCAATCAACAATAGATTTCCATCCATCCTTGTGTTATCTAAAAACCTGTATCCAATAATGTAATTGATCTCTAAAAACCTCTGTTAACATGTTAGTTATGCTTTTGTTTGACAAAAAATCTGATCTTGCTTTCCATTTTCATGATACGCTTATCAAAATACACATTAATAATCCAAAATTACTCATTAGAATGTTTTCAAACATGTTTAAGGCCTACATTAATTGGCTAATTTTCAATTAAGGTTAATAAACTGAAAAATTTTCAAAATCAGTCCTGTTACTTTCTCAACTAACATTCTGTGTGTGTGTGTGTGTGTGTGTGTGTGTGTGTGTGTGTGTATGTGTCCACCTTTTCACAAGAAAAGGTCTCAGATATGATAGGTCTCCTCATGCTTAAATCAAGGAAGAGATAGAAATTGTATATATATATATATATATATATATATAAATATATATCTATATATATATATATTCATATAAACATATATATATATCTATATATATATACATATATGGATATATGTACCTATATACATAAGTATATATATATATATATATGTGTATGAATATCTATATACATAAGTATGTATATACAATCACACATACACACACATGCACATACACACATATATATATGTATATATATATGTGTGTATATATATATGTGTGTGCATATATGGGCCTTGTGGATAGAGTGTTTGCCAATGGTCCTGGAGACCGGTGTTCAGTCCCAGGCTGAGTCATACCAAAGACTTAAAAAATGGTACTTGATGCCACCTTGCTTCACACTCAGCATTATAAGGTACGTTTCAAGGGTAAAGTGGAGCAATCCAGGGAAAGGAGTAGCCTTCTTCTGCATCTTGGTGAAGTAGATATTGAAAAGGGAGCCTTCGGGTTGCCCTCGACAACAGTTGCCAACTTTACTTTTTATATATATATTCTCACATGGGCATATATACATATGCATAGATACATATATTTTTTTTTTGCTCTTAAAAAACCAACAATCAGACACATTAAGATAATAAATTTATTTCCATCCTGTTAAAAGCATTGATATAAATCAATGCCCTAAAAAATTAACAGGACTTTTTCAGATCAAATAAGAAATGGATTGAAATAATTTTTTTCACATTCACAACCAGACCAGAAAAAAAACTATTTCTCCTAAATAATAGAGCAAGCCTTAACCTTCAAGTAACAATAAGTATCATATTATTATGGCATGTAAAACAATATCCAGTTTCATTATACTTCAAATTTAACAGAGGCAAAATTTACTGTTACAATAATACATTTCAAAAATTTAAACATATATATATATATATATATATATATATAAAACAAATTGTTCAGACATATCTAATTTTAGTACTTTAATTTTTATCATTAAAATGAACAAAAAAAATCAAAAAACTAATGTTAATAATGGTAAAATCCCCCAAAATTACAATAATAGGGTAAAAATTACTAATATAAATTCAAATTCTAATTCATTTACCAATTTAATAAATTATAGTTATTCATTTTTTTTGTTTATTTATTTATTCACTTATTTTTTAAAATAGTCTAAATTTATTTTGATGCCTACATCAGGCAATTAAATCACATCTCTGATTTAATAGGTTAACAGGATCAAAGTATAACATAATTTTTTCTTTTCTTCCAGACACAAATTACATCTACCAGCAAAAGAGCTAGGAGTATTAGATCTTTTCAATATTTTCTGTTGACTTCTTGGAGTTAAACCCATATTTTTCAACTCCCGAAAATGTTTGGATAAAGCTGCTTGATTTCTCAAGCGTTCATGAGAGAATGAATGAATGTGATTATTATATCCTAACTTCCATCTAATCGACGAAATTCCAATATAAATCTTTTTATCTTTTACATTTTCCTTTAGGAAAATAGTAGCTTGATTCACTAGTTTTTCAAATTACATATACCATTCATTGGACAATCAATTTTAGATTTACAATTACAATTATTATTATTATTATTATTATTACTATTACAACTACTATTATTATTATTATTACTTTCAAGTTGGTCTCAATATTTTCTAATTCCTTCCGTCTTATGAGCGTTAAATATTTAAAAAAATTATTCATGCAGGAATAACAAATTTTTAAGCTTTTCCTATTGAATATTTTATGTACTGATTAAAGTGTTCATCTATTAATTTAAAAAAATATTTTTCTATCTTTATATTAGCAAGTTTACAAAAAAGGGGTTGAACCATATAATTTTCCTTTTTCTATTTTTATGATATTTTACTTTAAATATTACAATTATCAGTAGTTTCTTTATCTTCATACTAATTATTATTATTATTATTATTAGGTTTAATCTTTTTTGGCTCTAGATAAGTAAACAGTTCTTTAAAACCACTATTTTTAAGGGCTTCAATATATATTTTATTACTTTCATGGAAAATTTTCTTATTTGATGATAATCTCCATTTTTCTTATATTAACAACTACCAAGACTTGTTAAATTATAGAACTTGGGTGATTTGAATTTACATAATATAGGAGGGATATTGCTTTGTTTTAAGGAATGGCTTATAAAAGTTGTCAGAGAGGTTGTGTAACATCTTCAAAATTAGTTATTTTAATATGAGAAGAAATTTCAATTTTAAATCCTAAGAATCAAAAAGCTCTTATAATCTTTTTCAGTATAGTAGATTTGGACCATCACTATTGGGAATGTCATTATAGTATAATCCAATTTGTATCAGGTCAGCAATCCTACTAAGGGTATTTCATCATCATCATGTCGCGCCGCCTGCGCGGATATCCCTGACCGTCTCTCGCCATTTCTCCCTATCATTCATCGCCTCCGGCAGGTCTTCAGGATTACAACCCGTGTCCTCACATAGCTGCTGTATGTAAGTTCGTGCTGGTCGTCCCACTCTTGCACATCCATGTGTGGGGGTCCACAGGAGTACATCGCTTATGAGCTCGTCCTTGCTTCTCCAGCAGTGTCCTGCGTGTCTGGTTCGTCGAACTTGTATAGTTTTTGTGATGGGGGGCAAGTGTCCGTATAGTTGGAGTCTCGTGGGGTGTTGTCGCCAGGACCTGTTTAATACTGCTCTCAACATTCTTGTGTAATTTCCGTCCAGCCTCCTCTCCAGCCGTTTTGTAAGCGTCCATGTGGTGCATCCATATAGCAGTATCGACACAACCGCTGCCTGGAAGAAACTGCGTTTCATTTTATCTGTTAGGTCCGACTTCCATATGATCGAGAGCCTATCGATAGCTGTCCATGCCTTCGTCAGTCGTGTGTCGATGTCCTTCTCGGTTGATGAGACGCTGCTTCCTAGGTAGGTGAATTTGTCGACTAGTTTCAGAGAGGCTCCGTCTAGTGTGGCAATGTTGCCTGTTTGGTTGTAACACATATATTCGGTTTTGTTTGCATTGACATGTAGGCCAATGCCAGCTGCAGCTCGTTCCAGACTATGTAGTAGTGTCTCTGCTTGATTAGGCGTATTCGCTAGTAACGCCAAGTCATCAGCGTAGTCGGCGTCCGTGATTGTTTTTGCGGGGTACCTTTTGCTTCTTCTCTTAGTCAGCTCAAAGCCATTTTCTCTGATTTTGTCTATCGAAGTCCTAAGCACATAGTCTAGACAGATGATAAAGAGGTACGGGGCTAGTGTGTCTCCTTGTAGTACTCCTGCAACAATGTCGAAGTATTCCGTGTCTCCATCTGGTGAACGTACTTTTACTTTGGTGTTTCTGTAGAGAATCATTATCGCTGCTACGGTTTCTTTTGGTAGGCCGTAAGCTAGTAGGATTTGCTCCATCTTCCGTCTGTGTATGGAATCGAAGGCCTTGGTAAAGTCGACAAATAGTAATGTCGCCTGTAAGTTTTTTGCCCGAACGCCTTCCAGGATTCTACGGATGGTCAGTATTTGTGAGGTTGTGGATCTGTTTCTCCGGAAGCCATTTTGGTTTTTCCTAAGGATGTTTTCCATTTTGGGTTCTATGCGGTTTCGTAGTAGGGCATTGTAGATTTTGGCTGCTATGGATGTAAGTGTTATCCCTCGGTAGTTCTTGGCTAGTCCGAGGTCGCCTTTTTTAGGGAATGGAAGGATGCATCCCTTCGTCCATCGTTCTATCCTATTTTGACTATAGACTGCGTTGCATTGCCGGAGCAGTATATCGTCGAATTGTCTCGTCTTCCACACTTCTGGGGGGATCTCGTCTAGCCCCGCCGCTTTCCTATTTTTAATTCTTCTGAGAACCGTGTCGAGTTCTTCTTTGGTGAAAGGACCTAGTTTTACGTCTAATTGCTTACTAATAATAAAAGGGTATTTAATATATATAAACCCACAAGATCTGCTATTTGAGCAGAATCATATCCACCCATTGGAACATCAAAATTATCTTAGCCAGTTTTTATCCAAGTAGAATCATTATTCTTAAGTACAGTTTTTATACATGCTAATATTATTTGCTATTGTTCATCTTTTATTCTTATATGTTTTTTTTTGCATAGTTAATGCTATCAAATAAAACTTTTTAGAAATAGAAGAATAAAAATCAATTATGTCAAATTGGATAAAGGTGGTCTTACTTATTTTTGATATTTCTAAATCATTCAATTGTATCAGTTGAATTCTTCCAAAGATTGTTATGGGTAGTTTTTTGTATATAAGAACAATATTTTGAATAATATTTTTTTAAATGATCTCTAACTCTGTTTTAGAGGGATTAGTTAACCTAGATTGTAATTTATTTTCAAAATTAGGTTTATGGTCTTTAAATAGGATGTAAGCATCTTTCATGTTAAATTTCCCTAACCTATCTTCAATATGTAATTTATTAGCAAATTTAAGCAAATTTATTTGAGAAATAGTGTAATTATAGTCAATTTTGTAAGTATCAGTAATTTTATTCTTCTGAATTTTATGGTTATTAGAAGGGTTAATATTTCTTGATTTATCAGCTCTCACCCATATACATTTCAGATTTTTTAATTCCTTTATATCTTTGTTTAATTTAGTTTGAAAATGGTTATGATCTTTTCTAAATCTAGTTTTCCAAATTAACTTAAATAAATCCGCATCAAATGGGTCAAGCAGTTTGTTGTTTGGAGGTGTTTTTTTGGATTTCTGGTAATATAATTCTTTTTTGTGCAGTCTGTAACATCTGAAGAGTTGTTATGATAGAAATAATTCTTCCACCGAATCCCTTTTATGAAGTCTTCAATTTTTTCATTGAGTGATAACGAAATAAGTTGGATGGTGAATGTTTTCCAATGAATATTCTGGTGTAAATATCTCCATTTTCCTGAGGTGATAAAAATATCCAATATTTAGTTTTTTTAGTAGAATTTTCCAAGAGAGCTCAATTTAATGGGAGCAATCATAAGATATTATTCAATCCTGTAAATGCAGAGGAAGGAATAATTCCAATCAGGACCAATAAAATATTCAAAAATAAAATATTAGATTTGAATAATCCTAATCAAGAGCTCAATGTAAATAAAATCCACAGAGCAAATAATTTTCTCTTCGAAAAAAACAACAATCGGTCACATTAAGATAATAAGTTTATTTCCATCCTGTTAAAAGTATTGATATAAATTAATGCGCTAAAAAATTAACGAGACTTCTTCAGATCAAACAAGAAATATATATATACATTTTTACATATGTTTAATTAAATAGGACAGATATTTTATCATTGCTTAATCTATCTTTGATCCATTCAAGTCTCACTTTTGACTTTTAGATGGAATGAACTTAGAAAGACACTATACTTTTATACCATACAAAAGTCAAAAGACTCATATGGAGACTTGAATGGATCAAAGACAGAATAAGCAGACATACAGTGTCTGTCTTATTTAATCAAACATGTTTACATGATAAAATGCAACCTAGACATACATGTATATCCATTATATAATAGCTTCTGCTGAATATTGCCTGCTTCTTAATTTTTTTAGTGTAAAGCTATTTTCTTTTATTACATCTATTGGCATTTGAAGTATATAAATCTAGGCAGAGTATGGGTAAATATGGTGCTAATGTACCTCATTGATAAACATTAGTGACAATGTCAAAGAAGACTGTCTCTCCAGCAGGTGAGTGAACTGCTGCTTTTATTGTTTTTATAAAGCATTATTATAGCTGTAACAATTTCTTTGGGAACACCATATGCTAGTAGTGTTTGCTCTGTCTTTCCTCTGTGTATGGCATCAAATGCCTAGGAGAAATATACAAATAATAAAAATGCCTTGAGATTTTTTGCTCATACACTTTTGATGTTTCAACTGATAGAATCTGTGAAGTTGAGGATAGATTTCTCCAAAAACCATTCTGATTTTTCCAAAGAATTTTTCAATTCCAGGTTTAATTCAGTTGAGAAGCTGAGCCTGATAAACCTAAGCAGCTATAGTGTTAAGAATTATGCCTCTGTAGTTCTTAGTGATTCTGACGACACTTTCCTTGGAAAAGGGGATGATGCACCCCTTTTTCCATTTCTTTATCATATTTCGCTCATAAAGTGTGTTACATAATCAAAGGAGTATACCACTGAATTTCCTTGTCTTCCATATTCCTGGAGGTATTTTGTTGAGGCCTGAAGTTTTTTGCTTTTAATTCTTGTCTGTACCACATTAGGTTCTTTTCAGTAAACTGTCCTAGTTTGGTATCTAGTTGGTTATTAATAATTTTTGATCTGTTTATCAATGACTTTAGGGGTGTTTCCTTGCAGATTCTTGAAATGTTCTTTCCACTTGAAAAGTATTTCTTCTGGGCAGGTAGCTTTTAGTTCTACTCTTGAAATGCATTCTTTCCATTCCCTTCATTTAGTGTCTGCCATGCAATTTGTGGTTGTATATCATCTGAATCTCTGATTTTAATGTATATATATATATATATATATGTATATATATATATAAAATAAACTGAGACCAGATTTTTTCAGTGTGTCTCCTTATTCAATCAGATTGCTTTTGAAAAGTTACAAAATCCCTTATCAAAAATAATTTGGCTTCACCATTGATATATATTTAGAAAGACAGAGATAGATGAACAGACAGTTGAATTAAACAGAGATAGAATGAAGAAAACCAACAATGATAAAGTTGGATAGATATATCATGGAATATCAATAATAGATACAAACTAAATTACATAAACAATAACATAGATAAATAGATAGATATGATATAATATGAATTTTTAATAAAAAAATTCAAAACAGAGTAGAACAAGTGGAAGTGGAATTTTCAAGACTTTCTCATCTCTTTTTCTTTCTTTATTAACTTACTTAATATAATGATATGATTGCTCTATATGTGAATTTTCTTATATATTTTTTTTATATATTAATAGCCATACATTGAGCACTCAGTTAGAGTATATTGATATTACATATTTTGTATGGATTGTTCCTTATAAGTTTATTCTTGGACTAAATTTACATGAATATATATATATATACATATTTATACACATGTATATAAGTATTTATACATATATATATATATATATGTGGGTGCAATGTATGCACATATATATGTACATGAGCATATACATGCATATATATGTGCATATATAAATATATATACTTTACTTGTTTATAAAACATATTTTTAGAAGGTATTATTTTCAAAAGGACAGATTAAAAAATTTTGAAATGATAATCCTTTCTTTTATTCTTTCAATCAAGCACTTACATTTCTTTTCTGATTATCATTGAAAATAGTAACCAAAGTCATAGTTGTAGTAGTATTACCAGCATAAATACCAGTTTTATCTTGTAATTTTGGTAATATTTTTATATAACAATGAAAAAGCTATGTCATCATCATCATCATCAATTCATGCTGCTAGCATGTATTTCCTTGATTCTCTCTCTCTCTCTATCTATCCCTATCATCAATTGCGCCTGGCAGGTTTTCCTGACTACAACCTGTGTCTGCATGGAGCTGTTGTAGATAAGTTCTTGCTGGTCAGCCAATACTTTCATGTCAATGTGAAGGGGTCCATAAGAGAATGTTATTTAAGAGTTCATTCTTGCTTCTCCCGCAGTGTCCCATGTGTCTTGTTTGTCGTATCATTGTTTGTCTTATTTGGATGGTTTTAGAGATAGAAGATAAGTGGCCATGCAACTGTTGTTTCATTCCAGGATTTGTTCAATATAGTTTGTAGCATACTTGAGCAGTTCTCATCTAACTTTTTCTCTAAACATTTTGTCAGTATCCATGTCGGGCATCCATACAGTAGTACTGACACAATCACTGCTTGAAAGAAATCCTGTTTTATTTTATCAGATAGACCAGACTTTGATATGATTGATAGTTGTCCATGCCTTTGCTAGGTGCATATTGAGATCACTTTCGGCAGATGAGATGCTGTTGCCAAGATACGTACACTAATTTCAGAGAACCATCATTTAGAGTAGAGATGGCTCTTTCTTGATTAAAACACATGGACTCTGTTTTGTTGGCATTCATGTAGAGGCCAATGTCTTCTGCCTGCTCCAGGCTATGCAGTAGGAATTTGGCTTACACAGGTTTATTTGCAAGAAGCACTATGTCATCTTTGTAGTCTGCATCGTTAAAGCTTCTACAGGATATCGGCTGCTTATTACTTTTTTAGTGTAAAGTCATTTTCTTTAATTATATCTATCAACATTTAAAGTACATTGGCAGATTATAAACAGATAGAGTGCTCACGTATCTCCTTGCAAAATACCAGCACCAATGTCAAAGAAGTCTGTGTCTCCATTTGGTGAGCGAACATGCACTTTCATGTTTCTATAAGTAAAAAAGTAAAGTTGGCGACCATAGTCGAGGGTAACCTGAAGGCTCCCTTTTTGATAGCTACTACACCAAAGTGTAGGGGAAGGTGCTACTCCTTTCCCTGGATTGCTCCACTTTACCCTTGATCCTTACCTTATAATGCTGAGAGTTAAGCAAGGAGGCATTGAGTACCATTTTTTGAGTCTTTGGTATGACTCGACCTGGGATTGAACCCAGGTCTCCCGGGCCATTGAGCATCATTATGGCTAACAGTTTCTTTGGGGAAACCACAAGCTAGAAATATTTGCTCCATCTCTCCTCCGTATATGGCATCAAATGCCTTGAAGAAATCTACAAATACACGTGTTGCCTCAAGAATTTTGTTTTAACTCCTTCTATGATTTGATAGATTATTAGAAGCTGTGATGTTGTAGATTGATTTCTACAAAAACTGTTTTAATTTTTTCCAAAGAACTTTCTCAATTTCAGATTCTATGTGGTGCCTTCAATAAGTTTAGAGATTTTTTTTTATACAGGTATTTAAAATTGTCGTAGACTCTTGAAAATTCAGTATGTTATTGCTATACATCCTATGAGATGACTGACCAATTCTTATGATTTCAGCTTCAAATGAACGGCTACAGCAGGAATTGGAATACACCATACTAAAGCCTGATTATCACAGCTGGTGAATTTCAAAAATGCAATATGGACATGAGGACATTTTAGAAGAATAATATGCAATAAAATTCTGTTTTAAACTTGTAAAAATTGATGCCACAGAAACATATGGAATGCTTCACAGTGCTTTTGGACCATCTTGCATGAATCGAGCATCAGTTTTGGAGTGGCATAAGAGATTCAAGGAAGGTAGGGAGTCTGTGAGGAATGATGAGAGGTGTGGGAAGAGTAAGAAAGTCAATAGACCAGAGTTGATTGGCCAAAGGGTTAGGGTTACTATGTTGAGGTTTTAAGGGAGTTCTGGAAGAGATTCTGTCAGAAGAGGCCAGCACTCTTCAAATCGGGTCAGTGGCATTTCCAGCAGAACAATGCACCAGTCTACAACTTCATCCTTGTCACAGACTATTTGACCAAGATGGGCATGAAGACAGTTCCTCAGCCTCCCTATAGTCCAGACCTTGCTCCATGTGACTTTTGGTTATTCCCTAAGCTCAGAGGCTGTTGTTATGAGACAATTGAGGAGATGAAAAAGGCTGTGATGAAGGTCATTGACATGCTAATACAAGAGGACTTCCATGGGGCCTTCCATAAGTTGCTGGAACTGTACAACAAGTGCATTGCAGCTGGAGGAGATTACTTCAAAGGGTACTAGAGTTTCATGTGTGTACTATCAATAAAAGTGCCCATACGAAAAAAGTCTGGAAACTTATTTAATGATCCTGCGTATGTGATTGAGAAGCAGAGCATTATAAACCTTAGCCAATATAGAAGTAAGAGTTATGCTTCTGAAGGTGATTCCAAGAAGGGGAGGATGCAGCATTTTGTCTATCTCTCTATTGTGTCTTTTTATATACATCGTTGCAAAATCAAAGTAGGAAGTGATCAAATTTCCTTGTCTTCCACCCTTCTGGGGGTATTTTATCGAGGTCTGCTGCTTTTCTACTTTTAATTTTTGTAAGTACAATGTTGAATTTTTCTTGCGTAAACTATCTAATTTTGATGTCTAGTTGGCTATTAATAATTTACTGATTATTTTTTCTGAGACTTTAGGGGTGTTTCCAAGTAGATTCTTGAAATATTCTTTCCATATCTGTACTCATTCTTCTTGCCTGATAGCTTTTAGTTTTTCTTTCGAGGAGCTTTTCCTTTTGCTCACGTCATTTACTGTCTGCCATGTTATTCAGGATTGTCTATCTTCTACTGAGTTTCTTATTTTATTTATCTGACCTTGAACATATTCTTTTTGTTCTTTTTGGTGTGTGTTTGTTAGTTCTTTTGCACCTTAAGTTTCTGCATATTGGCATTTGTTAGGTTTCTTTTATTACATAAGGATGCAGTTTTTATGTTATCTCATTTTTTCCTAACTGTTAGTGACTCCCATGGAATGCTACACTTGGCTCTTGGCTTGGCTGGTATGCATTCTGCTGCTGTTTCAACATAGGGTGAAGCTTTTGTATTTGTCATTCGGAGTAAGTGTTTTAGATATCTCCTGGAGAGTATCGAATTTGTTTCTTACAGTTATTTTATATTTATTGCAAATATCTCTGTTTTTAAGTAAGGACTAGTCGTAATGTATGGTATTGACTATTTGTGTCTTATTTCTGCTTTGGCTTAGGCTTATCTTTGCTGTGATCAGAAGATACTCCTTCAAATGAGGAGCGTAGCTAACAGTTCCGAGCACTATTTATCCATTTCTTGTCTATGAGTTTGTAGTCTATTTGTGCTTTAGCATTATTTGGGTAGGTTTAGTTCCATAGATTTCCCTCCCTTTTCTAGAATTTAGTATTAAGGCATGTCAGTCTGTACTCAAGTAAGAAGTTTGTTAGGTATTTCCCATTCCTGTCTGATGAGTTGTGTAAACAGAATATGTTGTTTTCATCTTTGCTTATTTGAGCATTCATGTCTCCTCCAATAATTAGAATTTTGTGTATGGGATTGCTATGGACAAGAGAAGATAACTCATTGTAGAAGGTAATGAGGTCCATTTCATCACTGGCATTGGTGGAACTGTAGTTGGAGATGATTGTTGTGCAGGTGTAGCCGTTAACTAGACTATCCAATTAAAGTTCTATCTGTACTGTGTTTTTGCATTTAAGTACTTTTGTTTGGATTGAAGTTCTGTAACTGATTTTTCAAACACTTGAGCCAGAGCCTCAGCCTCAGTGGAAAACGTCCTTTGTTTTCTCACATGATGGATGATGCGGTTTGGACACATGGTTTGAATTAGAGTCATGGTAATCTTTCATTAGCTTTTTTTTTTAATCTTATCTGTCATTGGCTATGTGTTGATTAACAAAACTGCCCTATTAGAATTCTTATACAAATATTCATTGTTCACTTGTACAAATTAATTTTTCTTTATTTCTTCAAGTATTAGAGATTATTTAAAATTTAAAATTATCATTTTCCTGTATAGTTTTATAGTTTGATATTAGCCTGATATAAAGTTTGTTCACAGTGACAACTTTGTGCACATTTGCAAATCAAACTAGAATGTTATCTACCACACTGATACATTATTTTCTAAAGGAAAATTACATGATCTTATTAGATCATGTAATTTTCCTTTAGAAAATAAATCTCTCATTTGTGACAGATGAAACTGACAGTAATGTTCACAATGTTATGAATTTATGGATCACACATTTGTTATTTGCTTCCTGCAAAATTCAAGTCAAATAATGAAATGATAAACTTGGTCTTTCTTTAAAGCCTTTACCTTACTGTAATACAAAATGGATGCTTTTAAAGTCAGTCATATATTTTCTGCTGATGTTGCAAACTCTGGTACTTTATCTAAGTAAATTATAGGATTTTTGATTGGTGAGGTAGCTTAGAACTGAATGCAAAATTGCTGACATTTTCTAAAAATTCTATTAAACTATTTAGTTTTAATAATTCAGTTTATTTTTACTTTAAAATAATATATCTTATTCATTCATCATATTTAATACAACAGTTTTGGCCTTGTCACTAATATTTGATTCTGAAAAAAAAAGGGAAATGGTTATATGATAATTTTAGGTGATTTCTGGACTGATTTTAAAATTGACATAGATATATCGACACCATTTTAAGATATTATGCAATATAAACAATTTATGATGCATTGAAACATTTCCTAAATGAACTGTAGTTAAATCGGCAGCAAATCTTGAAAAATCTGTATTTCTAGAATAAGCTAATCACTTCAATTATAATAACTGATATAAAGTTTTAGTGGTACTTGCTTTAAGAGTCTCTTCCTTCATCGACATCCTTTAGGCTTGGTGCTGAGGCACAGTAACATCCTATTTAAAGAATTTATAATTTTTAAGCAAATAAATAAAAAATCAAAGGGATTATCATTAATATCATTTACTCATTGAGAGTTTTTCCCTTTAGCTGATGGTCTCTCACTGGAGCCTGAGTGACAGTAAGTCTCCTCAAGTCTCCAGGACTCTTCTCAGTATTCTGGCCATTCTCAATAGCGCTGTAGTTTGGATGGTGTCCACTTGTCCTCCAACCTCTAAGTCCGCCAGGCCCTTTAGTTAATGTACCAAAAGCACCAATCACAATTGGTATAGTTGTCACCTTGATGTTCCATAGTTTTTTCAATTCCCTAGCAAGGTACTTATCCTTCTTTTCAAATTCTTTCAGCTTTATTCTGTGGTCACCCAGAACGGCAAAGTCCACAATTTTGCAAATTCTCTTTTTTTTTTGTTGATAATTATTAGGGCTGATCTTCTGGCCAAGATTAGGTGATCTGTTTGTATGTCAAAGTCCCATAGGAGTTTATGTATGTCATTCTCTAGGACAGCTGTTGGGTTGTGCATATACCATTTATTCACATAGTCAAATTTAAATTTCTTGCACATCTCCCAGTGGATCAATTTTCTGACCCAGTTGTGTCTAGTCTTATACTCCTTCTGCACTAATTTGCTATATTTGCTTATTATGCGATTGATTGTTTGCTCTTTTGTTGCATCTTATCTACTCTCATGATTGGTTCTTATGATTGGTTCTTATGGCATTGTTTTGTGCTGCTATTCTGAGATTCTGTTTCTCTCTTAAAGTTTCATTTTCTTAACCACATCCAGGTTTTCTCATGTGAGATATTGTTTATTAGTCATTTAAAACATCCATAGAGTTGTTTTTCTTCCCATTTCTTTTCTATTTATTGTCATTCTGTTGTCCACCGTATTGTCTGTCTCATTTCTGATAACTGTAATCAGTCTTTCCTCACATTTTTCAATGTAGTCCTTGAGTCATTGTATCGATGTGTCAATGCTGTCTTCAAGTCCTCTTCTTCCCTTCTTTTGTGATACATATAGTCTGTCAATGTAGTCTCTGGGATGTAATGCCTTATGCATGGTCATTAGTTTTATTCTTCTTTGGTCCATTTGCTAAAATTCTTCTCTGGTACACTTCAGAAATGGTCCCAATATCTAACAAAGGGTACAGCCCAGGTACTTATTCCTTTGATAAGGTTTCTGCTTGATAGTTTTGTCTCGAGTAGCTTTCTAGTTCTCCTGAGATATTCTTTCTTAATTTTTTCTTTCATTTCCATTTGTTTGATGGTGTCAGCCTCCAAGATGCCCAAGTATTCGTAGGTTTCCTTCTCTCCGAGCATTTTAATCTTGTCTTGTTTTGGTAGTTCCATTATGTCAGTCAGATGTCGTTTGTCACTTTTTATTACTAGCAGGGCACATTTTTCTATGCCACATTCCTGACTGTATATTCTAACTGTGTGTATTAGACTTTCCAGTTCTTTTTCATTTTTTGTAAATAGTTTCACGTCATCCGTGTACATTAAGTGATGAATCTTTTCCTGCAATCAACTAAATTTGTATTCGGCTGTGCATTTTCTGAGTATGTGGTTTAGTGGCACCATGGCAATTACAAATAGTAATGGTGATTGTGCGTCTCCTTGAAAAATACCTGTTTGGATCTTTGCTTCAGCTAAGCTTCTTCCTCCTGCTGTCAATTCAACTCTCCAGGTTTTCATGGTTTTCTCAATAAAGTTTATGACTTCATGTGATATTTTGTACATTTTGAGGCAGTTTATTATCCAGCTCTGTGGGACATATCATTTGCCTTTTTGTTGTCAATCCAGGCCATTGCTAGATTTTTTCCATCTGGTCTTGCTCTTGTTTAGAATGTGCTGGTCTATATAAAGTAACTCTGCTGTGCCTCTGGATCCTCTGCAACATCCTTTCTGCTCCATAGGGAACAATCCATGGCTTGTTAGCCAGTACTAAATCTCTTCCCTTATTTGTGCTGTTAATATTTTCCACATCATCAGTAGGCAGGTTATGGGTCTGTAGTTGTTTGGGGCAGTTCTTTTGCTTGGGTTCTTTTGGATCAAGGTGGTCTTTCCTTTGGTCATTCATTTAGGTACATGTGTTCCTTGTAGGCATTTGTTCAATTCGAGTGCTAGTCTGTCATGAATGGAGGTGAATTCCATCATGGCCTGGCGTTTTCCAGTTTGATATTTTTTAATGTCATTTTGAGTAAATTGATATGTATTTCCGCTTTTGGGTCTTCTGTCTCTAATTCTCTTGCTATGTTGTTTATCCATTTGGCCTTTTCATTGTTTTTTTTTTTTTTTTTGGTTGCCATATTTCAGTCCCAAATTGTTCGTTATCTATTATATTATCATTATTAAATTTCAAATTGTATTGGAAATTGTTTTATTTTCTAAGAGAATTCAGGAACTATCATGAGGATTGCTGGAAATGTTTCTAACTGGACCAATTGAGAGACAGTCCTATAGTTGCCATTTCTGTTTGCTTTCTCGAATTTTTGTTAAGGAGAGAATGAGTAAAAGTCTTCTCCTTCAATACCTTTAAAACACTTCTTGAATTAAAGGAAGTTCCTATAAAAAGAAATTTCATCAAGACTGGCCCATTAGCCTTGGAGTCTATTGGTAACAAGCACACAAATGAAAAGAATTATATATTAAGATTAGAAAAGAGATAGAAATGTAGCAAGAACAAACGTTATAAAACAAATAATTAATTCTTTCTCTATTTTTGAATATCTTGTCCTATAATGTCTGTAAAAAGGGGAAAAAATTAACTCCAAGGCTTACTTGAAGAAATTAATTATCATGACATCAGAAACAAAATGATTATGTCTAAGAAATAAAAGACAAAAAGAAAAGGCATTAGATTTTTTTTCATTTTATGAGATTGGATCCTTAATTAAAACTAATTATTAACACACTTAATTACATAAAGCTACAAGGTATTAAAGTTTAATCAAGATTTTATTCTAATTAAAATCTTTTAATTACTATGCAATAATACTAAAAATATCACGTCTTTATGCTTACTACATAAATTTCTTGTGCTTCTCTTTTTCTCTCTCATATATATATACTCATATATATATATATATATATATATATATATATATATATATATATATATATCTAGCTAGCTAGCTAGCTAGCTGGCTATCTAGCTAGATTGATAGATACAAACCAGTCTCATTAAAAGTGACAGATAATTAATGCCTTAATGATTTTTAAAGGAATTTCTTTTGTTTTCTTACAAGGGAATGAGTATATGGATCAAGGGAGAATCCCCCATAGTTTTTTTGGGGGTGGGTGGGGAGCACAAGTCCTTTTGACCATTCTCTGACCTTTATCAAGAACAAGGTAAAGAATGGGATATTGGTGCAGTTGTTTTTAAAAACAAGTTAATTTCATTATAACTTGATGAAACTTGCCCCTATCCTACCCGCACTACAACTGATACACGGTTCCTAGCATTTTATATATTTTTTGCTCTTGCTTTGGTCTGGTTTCTTTTGTTCAATGGCATATCAACCTTTATGGGTTATTTAATACCATCTTAGTAGAATAACAGCAGTGGAACTGTTTAACCCATAACTGGGAGTATTAGGAGGGCCATGGCTTTTCCGAAGGGTATTAGTTTGAAAGTGAACATTATAGCATGAGTGGAGTATGAATTCACATTACTTCAAGACAGGCCACAGTCTGACACTTTAGCAATTATACTATGGGAATTCCCCACGTTTTTTTTTTTTTTTTGAGTTCAGGAATTCAATGTGTGCTAATTTCCCAGTGCATTTTATTCTTCTTCCACTGTCTGAAATCAACAAAATTTCAGACTGGATTTCAGTTTTGGGAACAAAAAAACAAATTCTTTTAAAAAACAGTGTGTAGTTTGGCTGATGATGAGAGCTGTTTTATACTTCAACAATACTTCTCAATGTTATCATTATCCATTGACATTGGAGGTCGTTCAGATTTGGGATCATCATAATCCATTGATATGGGAGGTCATTCAGATTTGGGATCATCTGTTGGGTATGTTTTAGGTTTGGAAACACTGGTATCACTTGTGACATTATGTACAGCTCAAATAATCCTCCTCATAAAGCAACTTTAGAAAACTCTCCATAAAACTTATTCCTAATTTGAAACATAGTCTTACACTAAAATCCTTTACTGATCAAATAAGATAAAAAGATCACAAGTACATGTGACATACATTTACTTTAGCATGTGTAGCTCCAATATTAAACAATCTGGTGGGACTAAGTTGGGTTTTTTTTTTACATAAAATCAAGATCAATGTTTTATAACCTTTTAGTCATGTTAAAACATCAGATTGGCTGTTTTAAAAGTTCTTTTTCTTTTGAGTACACCACAGAGGCCAAGAGATAAGTCTGTCTTATCACAGAAAAATCTATCATATTAAGATCTATCATAGTAATCAATGTTTAAAGAACAAACTATATACTTCAAATTAACATGAGACATTTTGATTGGCTGATCAAATTTCATGAAAAAATAGAATGTGCTGATAAGTCAGCATATGATCCTTAATTAACATGAGAGACTTGGCATAAAAGAAGATGACATTAATCTTTTGTA
The DNA here is from genome assembly GCA_963585895.1 of Sepioteuthis lessoniana. Taxonomy (NCBI): domain Eukaryota; kingdom Metazoa; phylum Mollusca; class Cephalopoda; order Myopsida; family Loliginidae; genus Sepioteuthis; species Sepioteuthis lessoniana. Next base: position 99,753 of record CAUZXS010002143.1, read on the forward strand.
TATGTTTTAATAACCTATTTTCCTCTAATAAAAAAAACTTTTAGCCTCAGAGACTTTGGCCTCTCTTTCTTTACTTACAATTGCCTAATTAGACAAGTATTGATTATTATTAGATTAAGAGTATTTTCCCAAATGTACAAAGAATAGAGAAGAAAAGAAAAAATGCATAAATGCTTTCACTGTATTTATTCATTCGACTTTCCACCAAAAATTTGACATGAAGTCATTTTATAGTGGGGAGCCACACATTCATCAAAACTCCCATGTGGCTATCACCAAAAATGCTTGACCCCCTCAATATTCCCCTTTTTGGACTTTCTCAGGCAGCAAGCAATAAACTCAACTCTGCTAGTGTTCTTTGATTTATTGGTTATGTACTTAATCATTTTGGATGTCTTTGAGATTACTTGAATGTTTACTTCTTTTAAATTGTTGTCAATGTTTAATGTTGATAGGTAGAATTAGATATGCATTGAATTCAGTTTTGCTAGAATTGTCTCATCTTTTCGGCATTTGGTCTTCATGAGAATGTATTTTATGGGCTTCTCTTCTGGCATAGAAATGGAATAGTGGAAGGATCTAAAAATATTTTCAATGTATCTAGATTCAACATGTAAATATTGGAGGTTATATATTCTAAGAGATCTAAAATAGTAACCTATGATTATTTTTTATTTTCTTGTTGAGATAAAAATGTATATGATCATTTTCATTGATTAAGTTTTTAATACTTTTAATTCATCATTTTTTTTTAATTAGTAAAATATCTTGGAAAGGTAGAACCAACCATAGATTCAATTAGTTCAACTTTGATTAGTCTTTCAGTGATGTCTATTGTTTTAATATTTTTAGGGTAAAGGATTAATATGTTGTCAACATATCAGTGATATATTGAATCTTTTGGTAAGATTTACTGGAAAGGATAAAATTTGAGGAATTCTAAAAAGTGACAAATTAAAATACTGCTAACTGGAAAAACAATGGAGTAACTGAATTTTGGTTTATAAAAATGATTGTAAATATTTTTTAAAAATCATTGGTTTGTGTGTAGGGTACATATATTTATAATTGATGAAGGTAACTTTTTCTTTAGACTTTTTGGAAAAAAAAATTTTTTTAAATGTTAGTGTAATTAAAAAAAATAGACGTTCAAGTCATCACAAACACATCTGGAACGTCTATGATTAATGAACCAAGTCAGAAAACTACTACAAAAGTAGATATTTATATTATTCTCCAGAAGAATTGAAAAAAATTTGTCAGCAAAATTTCAAGATACCTTAAAAAGCAGCCATATAGACACAGTTTTGCTTTAAAAAGGAAGATAATTTAAATGCACTTGTCAGACAACATTTTGAATTTAAAAGAAGCTTACATGTAAGTTACTTTATAAGCAAAACAAAAAATACTGGAAACTTATTGAATTCACAGTAATCTCTTTATATAAAACACTCAAACAATGACCCAGATTTCTGACAAGATTAATACCAAAATAAAAAGCAATATTCCATTTTATTTGACATTGCTTTCAATTGTGAGAAAAACAAAAATTTATACTCAACACTTTCTAATTTTAATGTACTATCTAATTATAATTTATTACTAACAACATTTTATTTTACGCACAAGATAAACATTTTCAAATCCTATAATTTCTGGCTTAAATGATCGTCATCAGCACAATTTCAAACACTATTGTTAGCCACTTTTTAAAGTTTCTTAACAATCAGCATTCTTAATTACATTTCCCTGAAAACCCTTCATACAGTTGTAACATTCCCTAATATTTTTCCTGATTTTTTACCAAATCATTATTTGATAAATTTTATAGAGAGAAACATCATAAATCTATTAGCACACCAAATTGATTTTTACATGTTAATTCTCTTCCATTCTCTAGGATATATATATATATATATATATATATATATATATATATGGATAAAATATCCTTGAGAATGGAAGAGAATTAACATGTAAAAATCAGAGAAAATGGCTTCAAGCTGACAAAGAAAAGAAGCAGAAGGTACCCCGCAAAAACAATTACTGATGCCAACTACGCCGATGACAGAGCAATTCTGGCAAATACACCCAACCAAGCTGAAACACTACTGCACAGTTTGGAATGAGCCACCACAGGCATTGGCCTCCATATCAATGCACACAAAACTGAATATATGTGCTATACTCAAACAGGTGACATCTCCACACTAGATGGAACCTCTCTGAAACTAGTAGACAAATTCACCTACCTAGGAAGCAGTATCTCATCAACCGAAAAAGACATCGACACGCGGCTAACAAAGGCAGGGACAGCTATTGATAGGCTATCGATCATATGGACATCAGATCTGACCGATAAAATGAAATGCAGTTTCTTCCAGGCAGTGGTCGTGTCGATACTACTGTATGGATGCACTACTTGGACACTAACAAAACGGCTGGAGAAGAAGCTATACGGCAATTACACAAGAATGTTGTGAGCAATATTGAACAAGTCCTGACGGCAACACACCACAAAGTACCAACTATACGGCCATCTGCCTCTCATCACAAAAACTATCCAAGTGAGGCGAACCAGACATGCAGGACACTGTTGGAGAAGCAAGGATGAGGTCATAAGTGATGTACTTCTATGGACCCCACATATGGCCGAGCAAAAGCAGGATGACCAGCTCGAACATACATACAGCAGCTGTGTGAGGATATGGGATGTAGCCCTGAAGACCTGCCAGAGATGATGAACGATTGGGAGAAGTGGCGAGAGAGGGTCAGGGATATTCATGCTAGTGGCACAACATGATGATGATGATATATATATATATATATATATATATATATATGTGTGTGTGGGGGGGTTTATCTAATTCATAAAGTCCTTTTGCTGTTGGATTTCTAAACATGATACTTATCTTCATGAAGTTTCTAATATTGATGTAATGTTATTGGATACATTTTTTTTGGTCAAGTTTTTATTATCCTAATGTATTGAGAAGATTTTAGTGTTGCATAAATCATTAAGATTTCACTTTGTTATATGTTTCTATTCTCTCTTTTTCTTTCTCCACTGGAAATTTATGATTTATCATAATAAGTGCAAAAATGGAGAAACAAAGTTAAAACCTGACAATATTGATACATCTGAATGTCCAGTCCAATACACTTCAGGGTAAAAGAAAACAATGAAAATCTCAGTATTATTCTTTATAACTTTGTAAGAATGCATAAATATCCCTGGTTATAAAATTCATTGTTATCCACTTTGTCAAATTATAAGCAATTTAATAACCTATAAGATTTACACAGCTGAACTGTTTTTTTTTTTTATCTGTTCTAGAAAGAAATAAGATAAAATTCAACTCAGAGCCTCAGCCATCTTCTGACTGCCACCGATCATCTCTGATCTTTCCAATGAAAGGAAAGTAAAAAAAGGAGATTGGAGATTTAAAAGAAAAGTAAAAAGAAAGAAGAGTTATTTGGCTCAGATCAGAAATAAGAAAATCTTTGAAAAGAGCCCACTGCCAAAAGAAGCAAAATTCAATATGAACTGATCATCACCTTAGACAAGGATAAACATGAAAGATTTTGCTTGAGAGATTTGGCAATGACAAACAGTAAAGTGCTCACAAAGGAAATATCATCAAACATTATTTACATCCCACTTTTCTACATGGCAATGTTTACTCTTTTTCTTCAAAGGAATATGCTACAAAGACACATGATTTCTGATTTTGTGAATGCATTGATAACATCCCTTGAATTTTGCTATCAATATTCTCATCATTACTTTGCTACAAAATTGAAAAATGATTTTAAAAATTAAATAAGTCTTGATTGAAAAGTTTTATAAAGTATATGAAGTTGCTGAACAGCATTTTTTCATAATATGATACTTCTGTTAATAATAATAATAATAATAATAATAATAATTTACTTTGTGAAGCTTCATATGGAACACACTGGAAGAACTGGACATACTATTCATTTTCAATTGATTGGCAAAACTGGCTTATTAACCATTACATAACAATAGTTACCCTGTGACTGTTAAGAGTATTTTCTTAAATTAGTTGTGGCACAAAGCTTGGAAATAAAACTCACAAGTAATGGTTGGCTAGCCAAACCTGGGCATCTCAAATTATACAATGATTAGAAAGCTACACAGGAGACCATTGTTAGTGAGTTTGATCCTCGTTGAATATAGAATACTTCTGGCTTTATATCAAACTAAGCTTAGTAAATGACACCCATTCCACCAGTATTTTACTACAATAATAACTGCCTTGTTTCTTTCAATAGTATAAATATATTCATTCAATGCATTCAATAAGTTTCCAAACTTTTTTTGTACAGACATTTAAAATTGTCGTAGACTCTTGAAAATTCAATATGTTATTGTTATACATCTTATGAGATGACTGACCAATTTTTATGATTTCAGCTCCAAATAAACTGCTGCAGCAGGAATTGGAATACACCCTACTAAAGCCTGATTATCACAGCTGGTGAATTTCAAAAATGCAATCTGGATGTGAGGACACTTTAGAAGAATAATATGCAATAAAATTGTGTTTTAAACTTGGAAAAAATACCAGAGAAATGTATGGAACTCTTCAGACTGCTTTTGGAGCGTCTTGCATGAATCGAGCATCAGTTTTTGAGTGGCATAAGAGATTCAAGGGAGGTAGGGAGTCTGTGAGGGATAATGAGAGGTGTGGGAGGAGTAAGGAAGTCAATACACCAGAGTTGATTGGCCAAAGGGTTAGGGTTACTATGTTGAGGTTTTAAGGGAGTTCTGGAAGAGATTCTGTCAGAAGAGGCCAGCACTCTTCAAATCGGGTCAGTAGCATTTCCAGCAAGACAATGCACCAGTCTACAACTCCATCCTTGTCACAGACTATTTGACCAAGATGGGCATGAAGACAGTTCCTCAGCCTCCCTATAGTCCAGACCTTGCTCCATGTGACTTTTGGTTATTCCCTAAGCTCAGAGGCTGTTGTTATGAGACAATTGAGGAGATGAAAGAGGCTGTGATGAAGGTCATTGACATGCTCACACAAGAGGACTTCCATGGGGCTTTCCATAAGTTATTGGAACTGTACAACAAGTGCATTGCAGCTGGAGGAGATTACTTCAAAGGGGACTAGAGTTTCATGTGTGTACTATCAATAAAAGTGCCCATACAAAAAAATCTGGAAACTTATTTCATGATCCCCTGTATATATACATACAATGTCTCAAAATAGATGCAACCCATAAATAGGATAATGATTTATTACAGATACAAGTGTAATGGCAGTCATTTGAAACATGTTCAGTAAAAAATGCATCCTTTGAGCTAGAGACTTCAAATCAATATTTTTTTTATTAATATTATTATATTAGCTTCCAGAACATGCAATTCTTTTTTTTGATTTTCTTGTCTCAGTAATAAATCTTTATCATATTTATGGGTTGCATCTATTTTGAGACAGTTTTGAATGATTTTGTCACCAAATAAGTAGTGATGCAAAATATTTTTTCGTCTCTTGTCCAAGGCATTGTGATCAAGGATTGATAGATGTTATAGTATACTACCTTCAAATCTTAAACAAAACAGAACACAATATCATTACTAGTAGAGTTATTAGCAGTCATATGGGTCCCATGTATATCGAGATACCCTATATATATATATATATATATATATATATATATATATAATTAAGGTTGGTAAATAACTATTGTGCAATATATATATATATATATATATATATATATATATATATATATATATATATATATATATATACATATTGCTCAATAGTTATTAACCAACCTTAATTTTTTAGGGAACAAGGCTTGAGGTATATGAGCACCTAGTAAGAATCAAACTCACTAGCACGGCTCTGTTACCCTATAAGTTGTAAGATATCAGAAAATGATTACACTTCAATGACAGTCTTCACTATATCTATATTTATCTATATACATATCTATATCTATATACATACAAAGGTCATTCAGTATATGAAGTGAATTTGGCCTAAGGAGTTGTCACTAAGAAGCTCTGATTATAGTTGTACCTTTTTCAAGGAAATCAATAGGAATGGGTCCTTTCATATTTCCAAAGATAGTCAGCATCATCTTCTTTACTGACCACTGGATCTGGAACATTTCTTTAACCTGAAAGTCAGTGTTTTTACACCATAGACTGACTTATCAAATCTAGCTTGGAGTGGCAAACCCACTGTGTAAATATTTTTTCAACTAAAATATACTTTTCTGAATACATCAAACATTTTTCAGAAAATTCTTCATGGTTTGCATTTCACAAGCCATTTTGAATAATCTCAAAACAAATATCTTTATCAGATTAGAGTAAGTTTTGCTATAAACCAATCCCACACAATGCAGAGTTGACATTCATGAAAAAAAAAAAATATATATATATGATAACAATTGTTATAACAAGTGAAAAGCCAACACTAAAACTAGAGTTTTCAGATTTTTATAAGCAGAGAAGTATAAAAACTATAAGGACAATTACTGCTGTCATGTTACTAAAAGTTTTATGGACCAAAAATTGTATCAACCATCATACAGAAGAAGATTAACATTGTTAAGAATATTGCTTCTCATAATGCAATGATCCTAAAGTTACAAAACTCTAATAAACCTGCATCTAATTGCTAAATAAGGAAGAGATCTTATTGATAATGTGGCTTACAATGTCTCCATCTATACAATGGGAGAGAAAATTTACTTCAGGTCAATTCAAAATAGCAGGAAGAAAATGCTAGTACACCTATAAAAAGAGCCTCAACAATTGAAAATTGTAATCCTGCACTACACTGTCCAAATATTTTTGGTCATATCCCTGTAAATAAAATGGAAAATTGTTAAAAGTGTGAAAGTCTGATAGCAAAACTGGTTGTAATGTGTGCCCTAAAGAAAAGCTACAAATCTTGATGTACAAGGACAGACACAAATTGTTGAACAAACACAGTGAATTGTTAACCAAATATAAACATAAATCCAAACTTTTTTTAATGGATATGGTACCTGGCTAAGTTTAATATTTTAATAGCTTACAATCAAATACCTGTTATTTAGTGTTGCTGGGTTTAAACAGGAAAATGTGATTTTCTGAGTTTATATTGATGTATGGACACATGAATGTTATTTTTTTTATCCCTCCTTCAACTTAAAGCTATTATTATTTCTCCTCAAACCACCTGTTCAGTTCTAATTTTGGATTAACATTTTTTTTCCTTTCCCCCCTGTTAGCCCTCTGCTTATTCATTGTCACATTCATTCAGTAAGTGATTATGTTGCTGAAATTCTTCTTATCTGATGATTGTGGCAATTTTTGCCACATAAAACTTTTAAACATAATGATAAGAATGTGAATAATGGTTTATATATATATATATATATATATATATATATATATATATATATATATATATATATATATAAGGTTCTTTCAAAAAGTTCTAAGCCTCAGCCAGATTTTAGATTTGTTGCACACCTCTCTCCTTTGTATGAGCCTCACCTGCTCAGAAATTAAAACAAATCTGAATTAGTTTCTCTAGTTTTATAAGAAGTGGGAGTGTGTTGCCACAACAACAACAAAAACAAAAAACAGATGCAGTGTGAGGGTCAGTTGTGTGATCCCTCTTGACCTATTTGAAGGCACAACAAGCAGTGCTCCTGAAATACACCAGGATTCCCTATTCTCTCTCTTTTCTCTTGGCAGCCAACTGACACAATTTTGTGTCTGGACTTTGTGTCTGGACCCTAGCAGAATACTGAAATTCCCTGTTTACTTTCTCTTTTTCTGTGGCAGCTTCAGCTATGACAACATGTGCTAGGCCCCCTGACCCAGGAACACCAGATGTACCCTTCTTGTGTTAGCATCAGTTAAGCACACCAATGGACCATAAATACATAGCACACACTCAACCTAAACATTTATGGAAACCTTTGTGCAACACTGCAATTTAGCGCACACAACTATTTTCAACTTTGAGACTTGTTCACTGACAGAGCTCCATACAAGAGTCCTAACAGTATAAACATATAACATAGTGACTCCATAGGCATTTTACTGACAGCAGCAGATGCAACATAAGGACTCTTCTTAAATGGTTTTATCTATTCACCAGTTCTCTCTTTCTATGTAAACATATACAACACAAGTAACTCTTACATATCTATACTAGCTCTTCCCACATAACCGTGTACTGCAAAAGAGATCTCACACTGTCATATCTATTCAACATCATTATATACCATACCAGTGCCAAGCTCAGTCATTTGGGGCTGTAGAATATACCAACTGCATTTCTTCAGGGGGGTCCAATGAGTGTCTTGGCATCTCTGCAGGGGGGTAAGACACCCTCCAAATGAGTGTCCTAGATATGGCATTAAACAATGTGATGGTGTAGCTCCAGTAACGTTGGAGCTTTGGGAAATGCAGAATACCCTTCATTGCTATTACTCCTAGGTTCACTTTGGCCCGGAGTGACAGCACCTGATAGGGTCCTGTCTATGGGTTAAAGATAATGGATTGACATTCAAACTGTGTGCAAACAAATGACTAAAACTGAATCTGTTTGATCATTTAACTGCATGTATCTACAAAATGAATTTACAAATCATATATTTGATATATTTGTAAAAACAAGATTTGGCATTAAATAACCAATAATGGTTGATAATCCATGAAACCCCAACTCATACAAGTACTGTATATTATTTTTTCAATGCAACTGCCTCTGTAATCAGCACAAGAAGAAAACAATGTCCACATCAAATGTACTATCAAAAGGAGTGCTTGTATACTCCACTCAATTACATCACCCATGGAACAGCCATAAGACAACCAAACCAGCATGAAGCTTGTATCCCAAAGTTCTGAGTGCCAAACTTCTCTTTCTTTCTACTATTGTACATTCTTAAACATTTACCAAACAGAACCCTTCATTAAACAAACTCTCTGACTGTATAAATTGCTTTTTCCATAGATTTATGAATATAGCTTTTCCTTGATTTTAATCTTTGTTGTTTATCATTCATTTTTTTACTCTTTGTCACTCTCTCTTTGTCTCCAATCATGCTATTCCCCCCATATATATATATATATATATATATATATATATATATATATATATATATATATATATATATATATATAGTGGACTCTCCAGTCAATCTTGATGTATAAGGGGGCCTATCAGTTCAGTTAAAGATGAGAACCATTGGACTACCAATACAGATGATTTATTTGTTATAGTGAAAACGTGTGTGTGTGATCAACCAGATTTTTTGAATAAGCTGAAAATAGAAGAATGGTACACTAATGTATCACAGATCCTTGCAAACAGCACTCCTCACATTTTGCATTTAAAGTTTTTTATTCTCCCAGAGTGGTTGCCTTACTGTAGTTAAATAGCTCACTCTGCTCAACAATCAACCTATGAATAGACTGAGAAGAGAAGTTTTCATGTCTTTCCCAAAGACAAGTATAAAACAAAGAGCCTCACCTAGGATGTGAACTTGGTTCATCCAATCAATTTCCTTACAACAATATCTGTTATACCATGCGCACTCCCTGTATAAGTTAAGTTAGCCGAAGGCTCCCCTTTTAGTAGCTACTACATCAAGGTGTAGGGGATGGTGCAATTCCTTTCCCTAGATTGTTTCACTTATCCTTGATTCATTCCTTATAATGCTGAGTGTTAAGCAAGGAGGCATCAAATACCCTATTTTTGAGTTTTGACTATTTTTGAGCATGACTTGACATGAGATTGAATCCCATATATATATATATATATATATATATATATATATGATTTTAAATTTGGGATTTTATTTTTTTTTAAATTTTATTCAATATACTTCTGGTAGATGCATTTCAGACATTTTAATCCTTGTTAGGTAATCCAAGCAATCAGGTGGCACTTGAATTTTGGTTGAGTGTTAAGCTTCTTTTCTAATAAAGTTTGTTTTGATTTTGTGTAATTCCGAGTATTATGTCTGTGTTTGTCACATTGGAGTTAATTTTCTGTGAAGACAATACCAAATTTGAAATCATTTGCAAACCTATTCATTTTAAAATATTTACTTTTCTCTTGGACCAACAAAAATCTTTGATTTGTACATGGACAGTTTATTGTTTTCTTTTTAAGTCTGATGATAATTCTTTTCTTCCTTTGTTTATTTTTTGACATAAACATTTGTTTAAGTAAACAATACTTCTTTTTTTTTTTAATTATAATCATCTTTTTATAATTTTATTTTGTTACAAAGTCTGTAAAATATAGTTTCTTTTTCTATATTATCATTTTACTTTGTCTAAAATAACTTTTTGAAAAAAGTTAGAATTACTTTCCTTTTAATTAAAAATAAAAGAAAACTCAATGTAGCTTTTAAGTATCTACATTTTCTATTTACATATGCAATGCAAACCAAAAGGAAACAGTTAAGATTAGATCAAAATGAATCTCTCAACTGGGAAGTAACATTTACATATTTATTGATTCTTTGAAATTTGTGCAAGACAAATGCAATGAGAATAAAAATCCAAGAAGAGAAAATGGAATCAGTCTCAAAAAAAAAAAAAAGTTCAGAAAAATAATCAGTAAAATGTAACCAAATCTGCTTGGATATAAAATCATAGAAAAAGAACATAAAAATAAAACTAATTTATGGGGAAGGGAAAGAAACTGGTAAATGTCCAAGTTTAAAAGGTAAATTTCATACTTTCGAAATTGAATATATAGCAGTTGTACGTAGTGGAAAGAAAGGGTTGAATTAGTTTTAAAATAAGATTGTATGGACACAGCAATACAAAGATAAGATCAAGAAAACTAAATGAAAAATGAAGCAATTGAAAGTGAAATGTAGTTACAGACAAAACCCCCCCCCCAAAAAAAAACTAAGAAGGAACTCACTAAAGATACATTTTCATTGCAGAATATTTAATTACCTGAAAAGTCACCTTATGGGCAGGATTTTAAACTGACTATAAAATTAAACATCCCACTTTTTATTGCAACAATAAACAAAAGCATAGAAGTCTAATAAGTTTTTCTGGGGATTTATAAGTTAATAAATGTCATCAAGGGGTTAATTTTTATAACCTCCTTGTGGCTCTTGCTCTTACAATGAATGTAAACACATTTTTAAAATGTCTTAAATCTAGTTTCTGACAAGACATTTTTTCACTAGATGTCAGTTTTATATGGTTAAACATCTAACCTGATGAACATAAAGTAAGGATTCAGTTTAAAATTATATTTACACTGTAAATTGAATCCCTTTCTAAAAGCTTTGGTTTTTGAATTATGAAAAACTAATGTACCAAAAGGATATTCTGGAGTTTCATTTGTAACCATAGAAAATTTGGTTTCTTTAATCATAGCCATTTTTTGAATTATTCAATGATGGACAGACATTTGGTGGAAGGGAGTTATAGTTAAATGGCAAATTTAGGCTATGAAAATTTGGCATGAAAATGCATTGATATTATTACTTTGATTATTATCATTGTTGCTGTTAATGATGGTGTTTTAGTGATGATGGTGTGCCCATCCTGCTTCCAATTTGACATCACTAAAAGCTGAGTGCAAACTCAGATTCTGAGGCACAATCAGAGAGATACCATTTGATTAATAGTATTTTCTATAGTACTGAGATTGATTCAAGTATGGTGAATGTTGGAGTTAATGCTTCCTTGTATTGAGTTTGTGAACTTTTTAATTCCCTTCTGCATAAATTCTACAACTCAGATGATCACTAGTTTTATTTCAATCTTTCTACTTTTACATCCTGTTGATCTCCAGATCTTCTTTCTGTTTGAACAGTTTAGTAGTAACTTTCATGGAGGTATTTCTATTAGTATGTATTGGGAAAACACCTATATACTTTCCTGTATGGCTTGTTGGTTTCTCATTGTTCATGTTGAGAGGTATATCCCAGGGGATTATTTTCAATGACAGTGTTCAGCTGATGATCTGTCATTTTGAGTTTGTAAATCCTGCAAATCTTTCAGTATACTTATGACACTGCCTTGATAATTATTATTATCATAATTATGACACTGCCTGGATTATTATTATTATTATTAGTATTATTATTATTATTATTATTATTATTATAACTTAACATATTTACTGCAGAAATATATCAGAAATTATGGGATGCATTGTGTAGGATTTACTTAAAAAATTAATCGAAAATTATTTTTTAATACTATAAAGTTATTAGCAACTGACGAATATCAGAGATTTTTTGTTGTGGAAATATATTGTTGTAGATTTAATGCAAAAATATGTTGAAAATTATGACAAATTAGCTGAAGTGTTGCTCAAAATAAGTAAGTAAGTAAAGTTGGCAACTGTAGTTGAGGGTGACTTGAAGGCTCCCTTTTTAATAGCTACTACACCGAGGTGTAGAGGAGGGCACTACTCCTTTCACAGGATTGCTCCACTTTACCTTTGATATGTACCTTATAATGCTGAGTGTTAAGCAAGGAGGTATCAAGTACCATTTTTTAAAAAAAGTCTTTGGTATGACTCGACCTGGTCTCTTGGACCATTGGTGAACATATAATCCTAATCTATATTTTAGCAAGATTCCATGAACACAGAAATGTGCACATGACATAAATACCAAACAAAAAGTTTTAAAGAAATAAAATCTCTAATTAGTTTCTGAGAGCTTCTTTGTATATAATGATTCTTGTTCTATTTTTTAATTTTTTATGTAGATTTCTTTTTTAATACTTACTTTTGGACATCCAACATAACAGCTGACAATGTGAAAAATATGGATTTCCAAGTTCAACCTTATAACTTTGAGAGCATGGCCTTGATGTCTATTAATGGACAAAATAAGCCTTACAAAGATATGATGTCTTTCAAATTAGGTAGGAAACTCTCATGGAATGCTGGAAATTCCTGGAATTAAAACATTCCCAGAAGTTTACCGCCAAAATGATGACTTCATTTACATAAAATATCTGCTTCTTCACCACCAATTCCTACCATTACAGAGTGTTGGTAAACTGGATGAGTTAGATATGATTAATTTTACAAGTTCGTAATGATTGATTCATAGATATTCACGTATGAAGTATATTTACAACAGAAATATTTTTTATTATCAAATCATTTAATGTGAGAAAAAAAAATTGTATATTCTGAAAATGATATTCTGCAGAAATACATTCTATAGGTATTTTATGTGGTGCATGACAGTGGCCTGAACAACCAACCACACTTACTCATAATGCATTAGACTATCTTGTTGATAGTCTAACACTGAAAGGTTAAACTGCAAACATTTAATATTTATATATATGGTACACAATAATAATTGTCCCAAACCATACTATATAAAGTGCAATAGTTGCTCCAAGAAAAAGGTGATAAATGGTAGAAGTTACACTTATGTAGGTCTGGTGTAGTGCAAGTTCTCATAAGATGATTTGTATGCATGTACTTCTCACATAGCAGAGGCTGAAGTAGAGGTCCTATTCCTAGGACCTTCTTGGTCAAAAAGGGAGAGAACTCACTTCTCATACTGTCTCATGACCAATGTGATTGTTAGAAGCTCCGCCCATGAATCACAAGAAAGAGAGACAATTACGTTTTGTTCCCAACAATTCTAAATGCGTTACAATGAAAATGGTTTTGGGTTTAAATGGTGGATATTGCAATAAAACTTTTTTATGACTTTAATTACATTTTAAGAGACTGAATAATTAATGTTTGAAAATGGTTGTTCATTATTTGTTAAACATAATACAGTTTCTACAATTTCCTAATAAAGCATTTTTATTGAATTACAAGTCTGTATATTTTCATTTTTTTATGTGAATTTATTATTATAATCAAAGATTAAGGTTCTTTCAGGAAGTTGCTGGGCATTTAGCCAAATCAAAGCCAACTTGTAAGTCATTTTGATGATAAGTTTACTTTTTTTTTCTTTATTGGTCATTTTCATAAAAATTTCCTTTTTACAAACAATTTACAAGATTAGAAAGATTGAGTGCAGATCCCTAAAGTCAGAAGAAGAGACTCATGTTTTTACTTGTTTTTTTTTTTTCTTTCTTTTCTTTTTTGAATTTCTTATGAAAAAAGGGTCTTTTGTTAGGAACCATGTGTAATTAAAGTGTTCATTATCAATGAAATTGAGGACTCTAAATGTCTGACAGTTTAAGCTACTCAATCAAAAGTATTATATCATTACTTTTTTTAGCTTTATGTTTTTATTTTTCTACTTAAAAAAGATATTTACTCATTCTGGAAAATGTCCAAACTGATTAAAGCAACAAATGAAAGTAATTTCTTCCACTTTCTCAAGCAAAACATTTCATCTACAGATTACTATTCTGGACACATCTGGACAAGTTCCTCCAAGCAGGTTGTGTCCTCTTTTGATAGAGGATAGAATAACTGACTAGTGATGGGAGTAAAGCTTTTTATATCTCTATAAAAAATCTCTCATTCTATAATATTGCAAGTCTGTATCTTTTCTACCATTACTTTCACAGAATGTGTTCCCATATATACTTTCTGGATACTTTTCAGACTTTTCAGAAATTCCACTTAAACAGCTTTTCTCCCACCATTAACAGCTGCAATGTGAAACAAACTCCATCACCATTGTTTTCCTGCTGAATTTAATTTCAACTTCTTTAAATCCAAGTTTAAAAAGTTTACCTTATCTAATATTTCTTTTCTTTTTTATTATTGTAAATATTTGATCAGTTTTTACTATTCAAATCTTTTATGATTGTTTAATGATTCATATATTCTTTTCTTATAATATATTATTGACAGTTCTTCCCTGTAGATGTATACATCAAATTTTGTGGCATCAATGATTTCTTTTATGTAATTCTTTGTTGGGAAGGGGTTAAAAGGTTTTGTGTTAAGGTAATCATAAGAAGTTTTAAAACATTTTTGAATGATGAAATCTTTTACAAAAATCTGGCATAAACAGTTACTCATCCATTTTGTTTTGATATAAATCATTTTTGTATGAAGTTGTAGTTTCTTGTTATTTTTCTTTAGCATTCCAAAAAGAAATGAAAAAGTTCCCAATGAGATTTAAACTCACACCCCTTATCTCAAGGAAGCACCAATCCCCCCACCAACAGAGGCAATTGTTTGCTAACTCTTGAATACCAACCATTTTAGAAAAGTTTCAATGTAACCAAATAGTTTTCATTTTTTATTTTCTTTAAGTACCTGATATAACCCAAGCCACCATTGTTTGTATTTCAGCAATATTCAGAAATAACCTGACCCTGAATATTTTTTAATAAAAAATCAGTTTTCTTCTAAACCAAAGATACCTGAATTTTTATTATTATTATGAATGTAACATCATGCAATCAAAACAGATATAATCAGTAAAGTTGGTGACCTTAACCTATAGATGGGGGAATAAGAGGGTTCATACCTTTCCCAAAGGTCTTACTTCAAAAGAGAATATAATAGTGAGATTGGGGGTTTGAAGTCGTTTATTTCAAGTCTACAGTCCAGCATTTTTGTTATTACACCACAGAGATTCCCCTGTACAGTACAGATACTCTGTAAACAAAAATAAAATTGAATAAAGAAGTTTACATATTTTTGAACAGCAACATATTCATATTTTTGGTTATAAACCAGTTATCTTTGACTGGCAGAGATGAGACAGAAGATGTCATCAAAGAGGTAAATGCTTCATCTGGATGTTTCATAACTTACCAGAGAGTATATTCTTGAAACAGACATTGGGCCTAGGGATTATGTGAGTGAACTTAGTAATCATTTCTTTCAGAGGTGAGGTTTAACTCTCTCATATAGAACAATAAGTTATCTTTTGTCACCTAATTTTTAATAATTTCTTTTTAAATGAAAAAAAAAAGTTTTTACATTTAAAACATTTATTTCATTATTATTACCAGATTTTATTGAATATAAGAAGTAGTGATTGACATATTTTTGGCAAATCTTAACAGAAAGAAAAACTTCCAATTAAAAACATTAACCATTATCATCTGAGTGAATTATTAAAATTAACTCCTGGTAAATTGCTGACTTATTTCAAGTCTGAAGATCAAAGCAAAACAAAAACAACAAAATAAAAAATGCAAATATGTATAAAAATGTAAACTAACAGCCCTTTTAAATTTACTTTTTGCCAATCTTTTATAATTTATATGAAAATTATTTGATAAATTTGAAGCTAATCCATAGAAATATAGTAGCTACTGAGTTGAGGAATTCTCTAAGAGAATGTCAGAAGAGAGGGGAATATTTTTACCAAGTCATCTTTTAGTGCTTCCATTGTTGGTCAAACTATTAGAAATAAACTAAATAAAACAAAAATGGTGACAAAGAGGAGGAGTATCAGTAAATGAACATTTAGTTTTATTTCAAATCAGTTTCAATTGAAAGTAAATTATCAAAAATAAAATTAAAAAATAAATAAATAAAATAGAATCTCTTAAAAAATAGACTAATATTTCTGAATTTTTGATAAATGGTAAAATTGACTCTATATAAGATTGATCAGTACCAGGTGATTTCAAAAAGTATCAAAGCTGACTTGATGATTTTTTTTCAGATTGACTCTGACTCATTTAGATTTTCTCTAGACTGTCATCTAGACATCATCTCTTTATTATATAAATTGATCAGTTTCATTTCGGTTTAAAATTTAGAAACTTTTAAATCTTCAAGCTCAGTACTTTTTGGTTGGTAGGTTGGTTGGTTGAATTTTATGGCATATCAACCTTTGTAGGTTATTTATCGCCAAATCCACTTTTATGTAAATATTCAGTTCTATTTAAAACAATTCACTTTTGCATGAGTACACAGTTTAATTGTCAAAAACATTTCTATTTCAAACTATTCAGTTTATTCAAGCAGTTATATATAACAATTCAGTTTAGTGCAAGTACAATTACAATGTCAGAAACAGTTCAATTTCAAACAATTCAGTTTAGCAATTCAGTATGCAGTTTAAATGTAAGTACATTTTAATTGTGAAAAACATTTCTATTTCTCGCTATTTAGTTTAGTCAAACAGTTCTAATTCATCTAATTCAGTTTAGTATAAGTACAGATTTTTTACACAGTTAATTGTCAAAACAGTTCTATGTTAAACAATTCAGTTTAGTGTAAATACAGTTTCTATGTCAAAAAACAGTTCTATTTCAAATAAATCGGTTTAGCATAAGCACACAGTTTAAATGTAAGTATGGTTCAAGTGTCAAAAACATTTCCACCCCAAGCTACTCAGTTTAATCAAACAATTCAGTTTAGCATAAGTATGCCGTTCTATTTAGCCCATAGATAGGACCCTATCAGGTGCTACCATGCCAGGCCAGAGAGGACTTGGGAGCAATGGCGATGAAGAGGTGCTCCATATTCCCCAAATCCCCAACATTCCTGGGACCTCACCATCAGACAGTTTAGTGTCATATCTAGGACACTCATTAGGAGGGTCTTACCCCTCTGCAGAGGACAGTCGGTGTATTCTACAGCCCCAACCAACTGGGCGAAATAAAGTAATACAGGGAGTTAAATGTCAAACAGTTTTATTTCAGATAATTCAGTTCAGCATAAGTACACAGTTTAAATGTCAAAACAGTTCTATTTCGAGCAATTCAGTTTAGCATTAGTACGCAGTTTAAAGGTCAAAACAGTTCTATTTTAAACTATTCAATTTAGCATAAATATGCAGTTTAGATACAAAAATCAGTATAGTGAAGGAAGCACAGTTTAGTTCTATTTAACCCATAGACAGGACCCAGATCAGGTGCTACCACTCCTGGCCAGAGTGGATCTGGGAATGATGGCAACTAAGGGGTACTACACATTCCCCAAAGCTCCAGCATTACTGGAACCTCACCATCAGATTGTTTAGCGTCATATCCAGGACACTAGTTGGGTGGGGTTTTACCCCTCTGCAGAGGTGCAGTCGGTGTATTCTACAGCTCCAGCCGACTGGGCAAAGTACTTTTTGATTCTACCTTGTATATTACTTCAGCACAACTGTGGCAAGATTTTATAATAGCATTAAAATGATCTAACTTATACAATAAAACAATTTCTTATCCAATTTGCAACATAAACTTTTTTATTTATTATTGTTAAGAAGCAGATTTCCTCAATGACTGAAAAAAAAAATCTCTTCTTAGGCTGAGAGAAGAAAATACACCCTCAATGACTTCCAAACATCACACTGAAACCAGTATCAATTTTATTTTTCAGTGGATAATTAACATCATTATTGGAATGACCATGAAATTTAATAATGCAATGAAAAGGTCAATAATAATAGTGTGGGGTCAGAGTCCATTTACATTCCAACTTCTCAAAGGAGAAAATGACTATTAAATGCTAATTATTGATCATTTCCCTTTATCTATTTGTAATTATAATATAAATACTGTAAATAGGATGTGACTCAGTACTGAACTTAATGACTGCCAATGGTGGCCTTTAAGCGAGTGAATTTAATTGAAATTTCAACAGCATAAAGAATTGGGGGTTTTAAAAATCAGTCTTGGATATTGTGTCTTGTATTCTATATAAATTATTTATCAAAAGATCAATAAATATCAAATATTTACCAATATCAAACAACTCAACAATGTGACTTCCAGTCCAATATACTTCTACAAAACTGTCATTCTCATACCATATTATGAATTTATTTCTTTAGTTTTCCCTTATAAGGAGTAAAAATAAAAACCAGTTGGATATGTAGCACAGTTTTATTGAAGAGAAAGACAAGAATCTTGTTTTTGTCATGTAAATTTCATCTGTTAAATATTCTATAGTTTCTGCATTTGACATTTTTACAACTTTTGCCAAGACATTGAAAATATTCATGTTAAGGCATTGACCAATCAGAGAGCTGCATTGTCTTTTTGTTTTGCATATTTGTCAGTTCTTTGTTTTTATTTTTCTGATCTTTCAAGAGAGTTTATACGTTTTTCTTCTTGATTATTTTTCTCTTTGTGAAGTCATAAATTTATGAAAGATCTCATATCAAGACCAGAAAACCATTTACAACTGAAACAGAATTTATTGTCAGCTCCTCTTTATGTCATCAGTTGACAAAAACATAAAATTAGGAAAGACATCAGATGATTTTCATTATTTAAATTTGACTCTCTGCCAAACATTATTTGGGGAGAAGTGGAAAACGTTTTCACTTCTCTATCTATTAGAAATAAACTAAATCAAAAATAAGCCAATAGTTACAAAGATCACACAAAAAGTAGTTGAAAACATATATGGTGCAATTGCTATAGTCATAGGAAATGTAGCCAAAGGACTGAGTTCAAATCCTGGACAAGGCTATTTGCCTTTCACATCACATTAATGCTCTTTGGTATGAATCCTTCTTGTTTCCCCTTCAAATATGAGTAAATAATAAAGTTAACTAGACTCTTTAGCCATGATAAGGAAACTAATTTAGGAGAATGAAAAACTCTAGATTCAATACTGGGAACATGAGGCTCTAATCTCTATCTGCCTCAACTACAGTTCACTATCTGCAGATAGTATAAATTGAAATAGAATATAAATGAAGTCAGTTGCTTTTGTTTATAACAGAATGGAACTCATAACTTTATACATATATACATTGAAAAATTAATATACAATCATGCAAACTGACATAATATATAGATATATATATTGTTATTTACTAAGCTTGCTTGAAGTATGGGGAACCCAGTGAGAATCAAACACATTTCTAATAGTCTGTTTGGTTTGCTAACCATTTATACTACATGAAGTACCTAATAAAAATCTATTTGTATTTACTGAAGTATCCATGTACATTTGGTAAGAGGTCAAGACTTGGATCATAACTTCTTATTTCACAATCCTTATCATTAATTGAAAGCTTATATCAGCAAATTTTACTGTAAATGATAAATTCACATAAAAAAGGGAGATTTGCCAATCATATTTTAAAATCCTCTTATGAATATCGTTATGTGAAAAATTTTACAGTTATATTGAAGAATATTTTTTAGATTTACGCGAATGATACTTGAGAGATTTATTGTTTTGAACATTTTTGTGTTTGGATTGTCAGCCCTAAATAAGATTATGTAATTATTTTATATCTTTAGCTTGAAGGAATACCTATGGAATTAATAAATAATTTTTAAATAAATGAGAATAATTATTTCAATAAGACAAATAATTTTTTTCTTTTGAACTTTGGAAATATAAGTATTTGCTGCAACATGGCATTGTCAGACTATTGTTTATTGCCAGAGACCCTTTCTCATAGAAAACCTCTTTCCCCATGAAGAACATTTTTTTTTTACTTTAAACTCTTCATTTGAGTCCTTTGAGGATTCAGAACCAAACTGATGGCTTTACATTAAAAAAATCTATAAAAGACAGACCAACAAATTCTCCCCAAATGTAGTCTTAGGTAAAAAATTAAATTTGTAGGATTGGAGACACTCACCCATCCAATTGAATTGGCTGAACATCTCAAATGAGGCTTTAGATCAACTCAGTTTTTTCCTTTTGCTTATTATTACCAAAATGATTGTTAAACTTTTCCAAATCTAAAAGGGAATTTTTATTCAGCAAAGATTTTTGGGAGGGTTTCTTTTAAGTTAATGTATCTTTTGACTCCTTGAGGTTTTATTATTGTAACAATATTATGGAGACAAAGCAAAAATTTGTTAGACTTTACTATCAAGAAACTCAAAACTGTATAAGGCAAAATTATTTGCCTTGCATATGTTGTTTTCTTTTTAATTCTAAAAATAAACAAATCAAATTGGTTTAAAAATAAAAATAGAACAAAATGAGTAAAATACTGAAAGAACTTCTTCAAAAGAAAAAATAGTTCAATTTATTTGTCAAATTTTTTAAATCCATTTATTTTTTATTTAGTTTTATTTTTAGAATTTATTTTTATGTGGAGTTGAGGTAGGGAAAATCTCATTTGTCATCCCTCTCAGATTTTAACACAAGATTTGCCAGATTGGAGTTTTTTTACAAATTGTGTGATTAAAAAAACATACTGAAAAACAAAAAAAACAATCCAAACCTAAAGAGTTTGAAATAAAGAATACAAAAGAAAAACATTCAAGTGACAATACAAGTTTAACATCAACAACTTGTGAATAGAAAAGAATTTGGAAATGAATGTTGTCATTTTTTAAAAAAACTAATTCAATGAAGAATATTGATTTGTTCTATCAGTAATGCAAAGCATAACAACAAAAATTCTTTTCAAAGGCAACAAAACAACAACAAAAAAACAAAACCCTTTGTAAAATTCATCATCATTATCATGATAATTTTTCTTTGAATTAACTAGTGTCTCACTGAATTTGGTCTTATATTAGTAAACTTTTTTTGGAAACAGTTTTCCCATCATATTTATTCTTAGATCATATCATAGCATATATCATATCATATCATATCATATCGTATCTGTGCATCTATCTCTCTCTCTATCTATAAAGTTGTTGCATCTTTTTGTCAATTTGTCCAAGTCCAAGTTCTACATAAAACTGTATCACCAAAACAACCTCTTTTCATATAAAACAAATTCCTGAATAGTCTGTTATATAACTTAAAAATGGTAGCAAATTAGCTAATTTGCATATTTTGCTTTAAAAATCAAATTGGGATAAATAACTATATCTAAATCATTTTCCATCTTATTTTTTCTAATAACCTGTTTTTCTTTTCTTTCTTAAAAAAGTGATTGCTTTGTTGATAACGTTTATAATTATAGTCTTTTCAACCTTGACCTTTGGTAAACATAAAAGGGGGATCATTTTTTTTATAGATAAAAAGAAAGAGGAAAATATTGTTATTTCATAAAAAGTGCAATGTTTTGATTTTTTTTAATATCTAAAAACTCATTTTGCAATATAATTAACTTTGAATATATTCATTATACATTTTCCAATCAGCATCAACTTTACTATAAATTGAAAAAAAAGGTAATCTGGGCCTGCATTTTATGTCCGTAAAGTAAACTTTTAACTTTAAAAAATATTTGGGATAATATTTTTTTCTTATTCCTAAAGTAAGTGTATTTACAAGACAATAGAAAAATAGTAGTAGAAGCAATGTATTATTTACTTTGGTACAAGTTATTTCTAACTAACTTTTTTTGATTCTGCTTATCATTGTAGATTTTAAATGAACTTGATTGAGAAAATGAAATTAAATAAAATTAATATATAGGGTAAAAAAAAAGAAAATCTTTTTTAGGTTATTTATCTATTTCTGCTTTTTTTCCCTATTTATTTAATTATAGAATGAAATCATTGATGATGATAGAAAAATATAAGTTTCTTTACAGAAAATAATTTAACAGAAAATAATAAAAGGTTTTTTGAAGAAAATTGAGATAGTTATTGCTGTGTATACTCATGTATGGGTAGAATTTTAAAGATCAAAAATGCCAGTCGATGCACATGTAATAATTTTGATATACTAACATTCAGATGTAATAGAACAATTCTTGGTTCTTGGAACAATTCTTGGTTTTAATGATTTCCTGACCCTAAAAGAAAGCTTTACCTATAAGATTAATTTATATACAAATAAATACAGTACTTGTTATTGATTCTTTGGTGATGGTTAATTATCTCAGTTACAATTTAAATTCATAATCTTTATTTGAGGCAATTTTACAGGAAGATTTCTTTCTTGTCACCAGTTCATTTTCCAATTTGTATTATGTGTGTAAAATTCTACATTTTCTTTAATAAGTTGATAAAATTAGATGTAAATAGAGTTTAAAATAAGAAAAAATCAATTCCTGGAAATTTGATCATTTCATCATATAAGAAATCTCTTTTTTTATGTAGACCATGATATATGGGTTTAGATTTAATTACAGCACGCAATTGGAATAATCACAGCATATTTTAAGATGATCACAACACATTTTGGGAGGACTACATGCTTGTTTTATATCCTGCTGCATCAAATAAATAGTCTTTTCACAGATTAAATGCCAGCCAATTTCACAGCTTTCATATTCTTCTCATTGGTGCAAGCGGTGACTATATGATCCAAGGATTTTTAAAGCTAATTTTCAAACCAACAAGACCTTCTCTTGGAAGATTGATCAAATTGATCAAATTGTATATTTGTGCATCCTATGCTTTGGCCATGGCAGGCACCAGCAATCATTGTAATCAATGTTGAATATAAGACATCTCTTTTTATTTAGTCTCGGAAAATTTTAAACAGTATTATTCTATTTCTACTCAAAATAAGAATGATCACTATACATTTCAAGAATATTGGACATTTGTTATATTTGAATAAAAATACTTTTGCCTATTAAAATTAAACAAGAAAAAATTGTGAAATAGAATTATTATTTTTATTATAGTATTATTAATATTACCAGTGAGAAAAAAATATTGACAAATATTGCAGAGAGAGAGAGATAGAGAATAGAGTAAAGATGAGTTTAAAAGGTTTGATTTAGGCTTCTACCAACTATTGACTCATTGTAGCTCAGTTAGTAGAGCAGTTGATACATCTAATTAGACTTTCCTGTAGCAATGTAGACATGAATTTGAATCTCACTGAGAGTTTTTCTTTATTATTTCCAGCTGCACTATTTTTTTTTGATGTTGTTGATTGATAATTTAAGTGAATTGCAATAAAAAGCAATTAAATATGAAAGAAAATATGTGTCAAAATTAATAATAATGATAATAATAAAACACTGGAATAATTAGGAACAGAAAAGAAAAGACAACACAGGAAAAACTAACAATACAACTTGAGGAAATAAACCAGAAAGTACTGGTGAAAGAAGGAAGATTAAAGAGATATAGACAAAGGGTAAAACAATACAGACAAAAGAGGACATTCCAAAACAATAAAGGAAATTCTATCAAGAATTGGAAGGAGATGACAATAAAAGATACCAACAACTGGATGCAAAAAAAACCGACGATTAGGGACAAAAATATGGCAACCAAAAAAACATAACGAAAAGGCTGAATGGATAAACAATATCACAAGAGAACTTGGACATGAAGAAGGCCTGAAAGTGGAAATGCACACCGATTTACTCAAAACGACACTTAAAAAAATATCAAACTGGAAAACACCAGGCCATGATGGAATACATGGATTCTAGTTCAAGAAATTCACCTCCATTCATGACAGACTAGCACAAGAAATGAATAAATGCCTACAAAGAGTACATGTACCTGAATGGATGACCAAAGGAAGGACCACATTGATACAAAAGGACCCAAACAAAGGAACCACCCCAAACAATTACAGACCTATAACTTGCCTACCAATGATGTGGAAAATATTAACAGCACAAATAAGGGAAGAGATTTAGTACTCGCTAACAAGTAGCGGTTTGTTCCCTGATGAACAGAAAGGATGCTGCAAAGGATCCAGAGGCACAGCAGAGTTACTTTACATAGATCAACACATTCTAAATGAGAGCAAGACCAGACAGAAAAATCTAGCTACGGCCTGGATTGACTTCAAAAAGGCATATGATATGGTTTTGCATATCTGGATAATAAACAACCTCAAAATGTACAAAATATCACATGAAGTCATAAACTTTATCGACAAAACCATGAAAACCTGGATAGTGGAATTGACAGCAGGAGGAAGAAGCTTAGCTGAAGCAAAGATCCAAACAGGTATTTTTCAAGGAGACGCACAATCACCATTACTATTAGTAATTGCCATGGTGCCACTAAACCACATACTCAGAAAATGCACAGCCGGATACAAATTTAGTTGATCGCAGGAAAAGATCCATCACTTAATGTACATGGATGACGTGAAACTATTTGCAAAAAATGAAAAAGAACTGGAAACTCTAATACATGCAGTTAGAATATACAGTCAGGACATAGGAATGGAATTTGGCATAGAAAAAATAGGCCACGCTTGTAATGAAAAGTGACAAACGACATCTAACTGATGTAATGGAATTACCAAATCAAGACAAGATTAGAACGCCTGCAGAAAATGAAACCTACAAATACGTGGGCATCTTGGAGGCTGACATCATCAAACAAGTGGAAATGAAAATCAAAATTCTAAAAGAATAACTCATGAAAACTAGAAAACTACTCGAGACAAAACTCTCTTGCCGAAACCTTATCAAAGGAATAAATATCTGGGCTGTACCACACATTAGATATTCAGGACCCTTATTGAAGTGGACCAGAGAAGAACTTAAACAAATGGACCAAAGAACAAGAAAACTAATGACAATGCATAAGACATTACATCCCAGAGATGACGTTGACAGACTATATGTTTCAAGAAAAGAAGGAGGAAGAGGACTTACCAGCATTGAAGACAGTGTTGATGCATCGAAGACTATATACAAAAACACAATGGAAGATTCATTACGGCCATCAGGAACGATACTGATAACACGATGAACAACAGAATGACAATAACTAGGAAACAAAAATGGGAAGGAAAACAACACTATGGGTGTTTTAAACAACTAATAAACAACATCTTACATTACAAAATCTGGACGTGTCAAAGGAAAGGAAAGTTTAAGAGAGAAATGGAATCTTTCCTAATAGCAGCACAAAACAACACCGTAAGAACCACTCATATCAAAGCAAGAATAGATAAGATGCAACAAAATAGTAAATGTAGCCAATGTGGTGACCGAGATGAAACCATCAATCACATAATAAGCAAATGCAGAAAATTAGCGCAGAAGGAGTATAAGACTAGACATGATTGGGTCGGCAAGGAGATGTGCAAGAAATTTAAATTTGACCATACAAACAAATGGTATATGCACAACCCAGCACCTGTCCTAGAAAATAACACACATAAACTCCTATGGGACTTTGACATACACACGGATCACCTACTCTCGGAAAGAAGACCAGACGTAATAATAATCAACAACAAAAAAAGAATTTGCAAAATTGTTGACTTTGCTGACCCAGCTGACCACAGAATAAAACTGAGAGAATGTGAAAAAAAAAAAAAGAAGGTTAAGTACCTCAACCTTGCTAGGAAATTGAAAAAACTTTGGAACATGCAGATGACAATTATACCAATTGTAATTGGTATGTTTGGAACAGTAACTAAAGGATTACTAAAAGGACTGAAGGACTTGGAAGTTGGCGGACGAGTGGAAACCATCCAGACTACTACATTATTGAGAACGGCCAGAATACTGAGAAGAGTCCTGGAGACTTGAGGAGACTTGCTGTCACTCAAACTCTTATGAAAGACCATCAGCTAACGCTGATGTAAAAAACTCTAATGAGTAAATGATAATAATAATAACAGTTAACCATGCTTCATACAAAAATAAATGAAAGGATTTGACCATTTATAACAACAAAGTATAATGTAGAGCACCATTATTATAATTATAGAGAGTAAAAATGATAAGGCTAATTAGTATCAAATAATTCCATGATTTTAGTTTGAATAAAGAGAATCTCTTCTCTTTCTCTCTCTCTTTCTCTCTCTCTCTCCAACAGCTCAATACATGATAACGTGAGATAATAATGCATGATATTTACGAGTGATGCTTTTTGATGTTTCTCAATTCTAATTTTTAAAAGATTACTGTAACTAAGTTGACAGTAACACTACAAGAAGATTTTAAGGATTCACAGAATTGTCTATTTGCCATATTTTATTTTGTAGTCAAAGCAAGAAATATATAATGGCATGAATCACCAAAGGTGTAGAAATTAAAGAGAATGATTCAATCAACATGCAAGAATGCATGTGATACATATGAAAAAAAAATTATCATATAGTAAATCACATTATACTAATCAACAATTCAAAGGCGGTTATTATGATGTTATTGATAATTTTTTTACTTTCTCTTTTACTATTTTCTTTGTCACCAAAGAATTACATGAAGTCTAATTCCTCAAACAAAAATTATATTGGTGCAATAGATAGCCAAGTAAGAAGGAAGCCAATGGAATTTCATATTCAGGCAAAAGACCATTGATGATTTCAAAGAAAACTGAGAAGTGAACTTTTGTTCAGAGAAGAAAAGAGCAGGAGGGTAGGACTGGAGTGTCTCCAGAGAGACCAAAACTTCAGGCAAATGACAGGTTAGGAAAAACCTGTGAAGAATATCAAATATGGATTTGGGGATCGTTTTGTTGTTGACTCCTTATTTGTTAGAAAAGAAGAAAAAAGAATTCTTTTGTAAAAGAATGGAAAAAACAGGACACACACACACACACACACACACACACACACACACATGTATATATATATATATATATATATATATGTGAGGTGCACTGAAAGTAATACCCTTATTTTATTATGTTGGCCCATTATGATTGAGACAGATATTGGCAGTATGGATTGAGCCTTCTCAAAATTGATATGTAATTTTTTTGTCTTGTTACACATAGCAGTTGACCAGTTGCTTGACATGAAAAATAATGCAGATGATGATGATGATGATAACAACAGATAGATAATCATATATGATAATATAAGAGTTTTTTGTATGTTTCTTTGTTTCTCTGTTCATAACTTGTGTTAAAACAAACAAAAATATAAAAATGACAAATTATTTAGAAGTAAGCTTTTGAGGGAGTGTCATCATTTTTGATCATCTCATTTAGGAACAGGATTTTTGGTTTAGTAAAAAGAAATATTGGAATTTCTAATTAAAAGAACATTCTAATAAAATGGGAAACATTAAGAAGTGATTCTTTTTGATGAGAATTTTTATTCATTTTAACAATAAAAAGAACTTTTCAGTATCCCCTCATAATGTTAAGACGATATTTGTGAAAAAGAAGAACCATGTATTCTATAAAATGTTTACACACAGCATTTATTCACTTTAACGGAAAAGGAGGCTGAAAAGAGAAAATTGGAAGTGGATCCTTAATGGCTTAGTCCATTGTTTTATTTGACAAAAGGAAATGTCATATAAATCAATTCATCAATCACTAGTTTCTAATGTTATAATCCTTATTCCTCCTCAAATCTGGTTCTTCAGTTGAGAATTAAACTCAAAGAATTGGTTGGACATCAAGTTCAATAAGGGTTTGAAAACAATTCATAAAATTTATTGCAAATAAATGAATTGAAGGAAAAAGCATTTAATAGTTATTTTCTCTTTTGAGAAATTGAATTCCATGTAAACTCATATTTCAAACTTATATTAAGTTGCAAATAGGATTAGAAATTGTCTTATTCTTACAAACATTTAAATGATATTGTCCTAGCTTGGGAGCAGTTAAATGATATTGTTCAAGCTTAGGCGCATTTAAATGATATTGCCCTAGTTTAGGAGCATTTAAATGATATTGCCCTAGTTTAGGAGCATTTAAATGATATTGCCCTAGTTTAGGAGCATTTAAATGATATTGCCCTAGTTTAGGAGCCGTTAAATAATATTGTCCAAGCTTAGGGGCATTTCAACGTTATTGCCTGCGCTTAGGAGCAGTTAAATGATATTGCCTTTGCATAGCAGCATATAAATGATCTTGCCCAAGCTTAAGAGTATTTAAATGATATTGCCATAGCTTAGAAACATTTAAAGATATTTCTCAAGCTTAGGAGCATTCAAATAGTTTTACCCTAGGTTTGGAGCATTTAAATGACATTGCCCGAGCTTAGAAGCATTTACATGATATTGCTCTTACAAAAATCTTGCCACAATGTGCTATTATTGCTGTCTTATGGTAACATACATACACAAATTGGAGCACTATAGGTACAATTTGTCTATAGAGGAAAAATTTGCAAATTTGATTATTTTTTTATGCAAAGATTCAAGACGAAATCAAAAAATCTTCAGTTCCAGATGCTGGGTTTCTGAGTCACTTGTCTATAAATGTTTAGCAAACATAAAATATATGAATCTGGATTATGCAAATATAGTTTGAGAGAAAGAAAATACATTTTCATATAAAAAGTTTCTTAAAGAGTGATAAAATATTTTTTCTGATACATAGGATTGAAATATACTTCATCGAATATACATTTTTAGAAAATTCTGTAATTGTAATTTTATTTATTGAAAAAATTGAATTAGCCAATTATTTTTGTTAATATTTTCAAATTAAAACACTTGAAATATATGCTTCTTGAATTTTACCAAGTATATCAGAGACCGTAGGCACCATGCATGGTATAATGGTTAACAATCTAGGCTACCAGACTATTATTAATGAGTTTAATTCTCACATGGTTCCCTATATTTTTTCTGGGCTAGTGCCAAATTAAATTTGTAGATGATAACTACATCAGAGATTGGTAAAAAAATCTTCATTTTCTTAATACAAAGAATAGATTCAATGGACACAACAACAATTTCTGATATGATAATGAATATTCTAAAAGTTATTGAAAATATGTAAACCAAATATATGTCACATTAAAAATGTGAGTATTGAACTATCAATAATGAACAAGATTTGCATTCTTTTCAAGAAAGAAGGCAGTTTAGACAGAGGGTATTTGCATTCTCTTCATGAAAGAAGGCAGTTTAGGCTGAGAGCATTTACATTCTCTTCATAAAAGAAGGCAGTTTAGACAGATGGCATTTGCATTTTCTTCATGAAAGGAAGCAGTTTAGACAGAGGGTGTTTGCATTCTCTTCATGAAAGAAGGCAGTCTAGACAGAGGGCATTTGTATTCTAACCATTAAAGAAAGCAGTCTAGACTGAGGACATTTGTATTCTAACCATTAAAGAAAGTATTCTAGACTGAGGAGATTAAAGATAATCAATGTTCAAATCCTATTTCTCTTAGCTACCCAATTCTTAAGCTTTGTCTTTTGTTTATCTGAGTTGCAACAAAAAATATGTGTTCGAATGGAATTTGATGATACCATATAAGAAAAAAGTAAAAGAGAATAATCTTTCTACATTGGTGGTTTCAATACCACATCTAAAGAAAAAATATTTTTGAAAATAACAAAAAAAACAAATACAGTTAAACAAAAAACAAACAAAAACAATAAAATCAGGTTCTAATGAAGTAACCATTTTTCTTGAATCTTTGAGTTTAATTCTCATCTAAGGAATCAGATTTGAGAAAGTTCAGTGAGATATAATATAAAACTAGTGATTTATGAATTGAATTTTATGACTGTTTCTTCCATCTCATTAAACATTGAGTTCACTTTTTGAGGATTCATTTTAATGTGGAACAGTGTTAGTTGTCATCTAACAAACTGATTTCTGAATAGTAACCTCTACTACATGGGCGGAACACAAAATTTGACTATTACTTCTTTCCCTTCTATCTGACCACAATCAAGTTATCTTCTTCTTTTCAGTAGTGTTGATGCACACATGTACAAGCTGCTGCCGGGTTCAATGATCAGCAACTGTTTCTTATAATATTAAAGTACTGCCACAGTGGCTGCAACTGCAGTGAATGTTGCCGGATGGATTGCATTGGGTGTGGTCAAGTTAGTGCAGTTAGCACAGCATTAAGAAAGCATACATGTTTGACATGTTGGTCAGGACATTCCTGGTTGGCAAAAAGTCTCTCATCTTATCAACTCTTTTTTTAGTGCCATGATAACCATTATACCATCATGCCACTTGATTTATTACACAGAAATCTTATTTATAACCATCCACAAAACTTTGATTTTTTTTTAAATCATTAAAGATAATTTTCAGTAACTTTTTCTGTACTTCCTTATTTTGTTTAATATTAAGAACATATGTCAAATTCAATGGAAAATTGATCAGCTTACAAGTAATGGTGTTTTCATGTTATATTATCGGTATTTTACTTATGTACTGATATCCAAATATTTTAGGTGAAATGACTCATGCTGTTTTGTCGACATGCAGAAGTGTCCCAGGCTTATAAAAGATACACATTTATTTGTTTTGGTCTTCTGTTTATTTGTCAGCCAAGCATTATGGACTCTTGGTTCTTTTCTTTCTCTCAACTACTTTGACTTCTTATGTCATCAGTCAATTTTCTCTTTCTTTTGAATTATAATGTTTTGTTTTGTTTTTCTTTGTTGGAACACTGACCATACAATGGTAGGTTCTCATAAGTTTCCACAATTACACAAGTAGAAAGAAAATTGGATCTTGTTAAGCAATGTGTGACATGTTGATCTTACATAGAAAAAATTCCTTAATAAATACAGAATTGTTACTTGTTTGTCTTAGTTAACTTTGGCGCAATGTGTTATTCACAAAGAATCAAGTGAAAAACAAAATCACAAGTAGCATCTTCATTTTATTTTTAGATGAAGCAACATCAGACATTAGTTTTGACAACTAAATTCTTTTATGTTAATTTTGTTGAGTTGCTTTTTTTTATTGCAATTTGTTTGGTCCATTATCAATCTATAGCAACAAGGAACATCACAGATCAGAAGTAATAAATAATAAACTCACATGTCATTCTAATAATAACAGCTTTTCAGCAGTTGAACAACTGAAAAAACTAAAAATCTAATTAGAATGTCTGATCCACAAAAAAAGAAAAAATTGGTACAGCAATACCATCGCTAGTTGAATGCTTTTGTTTTATACAGAAACACAGAGAAATAGTTTTGTATTTGGGATTTTGTTTATGCATTTACTTAAAATAAATCCATTAACTACATCAGCTTAGTTGCTGAAATGCACCAGTAATTTTAAACCATAAACTGATGATCATTTATTAATTAGCCAAATAAAAGATTTATTGGATAAGGAACAAATTCACCAAGTATTTCATAAGAAGAGAGATCAATCATCAAAGCCAAAGGAATTGTTTCCATTTATTTTTATTGGAATATATTGTCAAAATAAAGGAAAACAACTTTGATAATGTTTTAACGATTTTTGAATCTTGAACTCTAAATAGAAGTTTACAGTTTCATCAGATTGTAATAACTTTATCTGTTCTGTATAAAAAATTAAACCATAGACACTGATTTATTTATTCATGCTTAAGATATAAAATTATCTTAAGATATAGAATTATGTGGTGCATTCAATAAGTTTCCAGGCTTTTTTGTGCAAGCATTTAAAATTGTTGTAGACTCTTGAAAACTCAATATGTTATTGCTATACATCTTTTGAGATGACTGACCAATTTTTATGATTTCAGGATCAAATGAACAGCTACAGCAGGAACTGGAATACACCCTACTAAAGCCTGATTGTCACAGCTGGTGAATTTCAAAAATGCAATCTGGACATGAGGACACTTTAGAAGAATGATATGCAATAAAATTGATTTAAACTTGGAAAAAATAATGCCACAGAAACTTATGGAATGCTTCAGACTGCTTCTGGAGCATCTTGCATGAATCGAGCATCAGTTTTGGAGTGGCATAAGAGATTCAAGGAAGGAAGGGAGTCTGTGAGGGATGATGAGAGGCGTGGGAGGAGTAAGGAAGTCAATAAACCAGAGTTGATTGGCCAAAGAGTTAGGGTTAGGGTTACTATGTTGAGGTTTTAAGGGAATTCAGGAAGAGATTCCTTGGGAAGAGGCCAGCACTCTTCAAGTCAGGTTAGTGGCATTTCCAACAGGACAATGCACCAGTCCACAACTCCATCCTTGTCACAGATTATTTGACCAAGATGGGCATCAAAACAGTTCCTCAGCCTCCCTATAGTCCAGACCTTGCTCCCTGTGACTTTTGCTTATTCCCTAAGCTTAGAGGGTGTTGTTATGAGATAACTGAGGAGATGAAAGAGGCTGTGATGAAGGTCATTAACACACTCACACAAGAGGACTTCCATGGGGCCTTGCAGAAGTTGTTGGAACAGTACAACAAGTGCATTGCAGCTGGAGAAGATTACTTCGAAGGGGACTAGAGTTTCATGTGTGTACAATCAATAAAAGTGCCCTTACAAAAAAAGTCTGGAAACTTATTTAATGATCCTCGTATCATAAGATGTAGAATAATCCATGAATAAAATTTTTTTGATAAAATGCTAAGTTTCTTCTAAATCAAAGATAACAGAATTTGATAACTTATAATGAAACATCATAGAATGAAACCATATATTGTTAGATAATATTTATTATCAAAATCTAGAGCACTGAAACTTTGTAACCAAAATTGAAATTGTATGAATATATATAAGAGGTGTACTTAATCTTGGATTGCTACAAATTCATTTGGGGGTGGGGTATAGAATTTTATCAAAGTAAATTCTGGTAATAAGTAATATCCAATATTTGTTTTGATTATATAATATTCATATTCATATTTTTGGTAAGAGAGTTTCATTGCCATAAAGTAGGCAATAAACAATACCTAATAATATCCATTTTGATTGTATAATGTTCCATTCAAGGATAATAAAATCTTAGTGCCTTTGGTTTTGAAGAAAATTAACTTTTTATTAAAAAAATGTTTAGCGTGTACGCTAATTTATAGGTGATACTATATATAGGGTTAGATATTGGAGATTGGATACAAGGCTACTCACTAACAATTGCTTGCAATATAAGCTTTTTAACAATTACTCAATAGCAGGTACCCTAAGAGAAATATTGCATCCTACTGAATTAAAAAATGATGTTAAGTACAAATCAAATTCAAAGTTAAATAATAGTTTGTTTTTTTAAAAATGGTGAATAAAATTTTATAGACAAGAGAGATTTCAGCTAATAAGACACAGTAGAATTTGGATGAAAAATAATAAGTAGTAAATCAATTATGTGTATCATGATGATACTACATCTTGAATAAAATAATTGTAATAATAAATAAGTTATGAATAAAATTGTTAGAAGCCATCAACTGTTCTTGACAAAAATTATTCCCTATCAAGGGAATCAACATGCCATGAGTGTGAGACCTGTTATTGAGTGATCTCAATGAAAAAAAAAACAAAAATGACAGTTATCTTTTCAACAGTCAACTAAGATTTGCCTGGTAAACTTTAGCCAGTCCAAACTAGTACAAGAGGGAATTATCTCCCTTGTTCCAGACTGGCATAAATATAGTCCCAACCATATCTAAAAAAAAAAAAAAAAAAATTGGCAACCACTGGCGGCTAGATAACAGCACCCAAACTTTTCCTATGTGTTTCAATTACCTATATTCTGCAAGAACATGAAATTTGGTCCTTTATTTTCTATATGGCTCCCATCAGAGAAATTTATCTTAAAATGAAATTATAAAACTCTTTTGAGAACGATAACACAGAATGTGGCGAGAATCATGGGTTATTCCAAGTTGGTAATATAAAAAATTTGATGCAAGTTTAAAAGAAATGGTATGAATAGGAAAAGAAAGCATACTGTTTGACCACAGAAGACATCAAAACCTCAGGACAAAACCCTTAAAGTAATATACGTTACAAATAGTAAATGGACAACTAAGCAAATGAAAAATAAATGGGTGGAGACAGGAATTAATGTCAGCAGCAAAATTGTCAAGAACAAACTTTATGAATGGGGTTTAAATACAAAAAAAAAACTCAAACCAGCTAAACAAGAGAGCAAAACTACTGAGGTCTTAAAAGAAGAGATCATGGAGTATGAATGAAAGTGATTTTTAGCAATGAATCCAAAATCTGTATTGGTCAAAGTGATGTTGCTAAAATGTTTCTTTGGTGTCATGCCAACAAAATATATAATGATGACTTCCAGATAAATACAAAAATGTTCGCCGAGTCATCCATGCTATGAGGTTGTATGTCAAATAAAGGACATAGGAAGAGAGCGATTATTACCTCAACAGTCAATACAGAAGTGTATATTAAAATTTTGGACAATTTTTTAAATCTACCAGTAGAAAATATGATTGATGATAAAGAAGTAATTTTTCAGGATCACAGTGCATCTTCTCTCAGAAGAAAGAGGGTTAAAACTTAAAAAAAAAAGGAATCAACTCAATGAAATAGCCAGCAGTCTGGGTCTTAATCTGATCAAAAATTTATTGTGGAAATTAAAAAAAAGTTATTCATGACAAGGCTCCAACCTTTAAGGCTGATTTGTCTCATGCTATTCAAAGAAGCTAGAAGCAGCCTGATAAAAAATATTGATTTTTGTTAGTTATATCAATGCCTCAATGAATTGAGGCTGTCACAAAAGTCTGGGGAGGGACAACAAAATACTGATGAGATTTTTCTTATGGTGATTCCATAATTTTTTCTTCAAGATTTAATGATTCCTTAATTTGTTCCACTACCTTAAGTTGAAAAAAAATCTCAATGAAGCTAAATTATTTTAATTAGTTTGAGCTATGTTCCATAAAATCAGAAAGTTTGGCTATTGTATAAAATTGGTTTTGTCTCTGTGTTTTGCTTACTTTATTTTTCATGGAATAAAAATAATGAAAGAAACATTTTCTAAGAGTGGTGAGTCCATATTTTTTGCCAGAGGTTGTGTTTGAAATCAATGTAGAAGCAGTCAATAATTATTTTTCAAGCCCCAAACAAAAATTAATCATTAAAAAAGAAAAAACAAAAAAGAAAAAACAAAAATTAAACAAGGAATTTCTGTTTTATCATCAATGCTACCAATATCCTTCTTCTCTTTCTCTTTTATCATTGCTACCATTTTAAAATCTTTGGAACCACCAAAACTTTTTGCCTCATTTGTCTTCAAGAATTTAAATGCTAAAAATCTACCATTTTATTAATATAATATTCAGTAAAGGCCCCAAGAATATTAGCCAGGGTAATTTACTCTTCTTAATTCACACAGATTTTCAACAATATTTATTATTAAGCAATTTTCCAGAAAAATGCTTCTTCTTTTAAAATTTGTGGTGAGGTGAGAAAATCTTCTGTAAAGGAGATTGCATTATTCATTGTTGCCACAGCAACAGAAGTGTCTCTCAATTGACACCTGCTAACCATGACAGCAGCTTGATAGCCAATTGGCCTAGCATGATGGAAAAGATGGCTGGCTCAACTCATATACAGATATGTCCTTTTTATTACCTTACAGATAATTTGAACAAAGTAAAAAAAATAAGTGCTTTGAATGATTTTGACATTCATAATCAGTAATTTTATTATGATTATGATTATAATTATTATTATTATTTTACTTCTGGTGAGTTTTCACGTCAGTAGAAAATTGTGGTTTTTACTGAAGTCCAAGTGACAACAAGTTTCCTCAGTCCAGCAGAACTCTTCTTAGTATTCTTCTCAATCTAGCCAGAGCTGTAGTCTGAACAGTCTGAATTCTTCTTCATATTTCTAGTTCCCTAATTCTCTTTTTTAGGTTCTTTGCAGTTGTTCCAAGTGCTCAGATTATGATTGGTATCACTGTTCCTTCATATTCCACAATTTTTATCATGATTATTTAATAATTTTTCCAGATAATGAAAATATTTGCTCATAGTCTAGTTCATCATGAAACCACACACACACACACACACATGTATGTATGTATGTATGTATGTATTATAGATAGATATTATGTATGACCCATTGGTATGTATGAATGTATTATGGATATATATATACAATATCACTCAAAAACAAACAAATACCTTAACCAATTCTTTTTATAAAAGTGAAATTTCTTCAAAACCAAAGATGACAAAATTTTATCATTTCTAGTTGAATATTATACAATTAAAATGGATATCATTAGGTATTATCTATTACCAAACTCTTCTCCCTTAAAACTCTGGAACTAAAAATAACATTGCATAAATATCTATAAGGGGTGGGCTTATTTTTGGACTGCTATATATTCATATTTTTGGTTAGAGAGTTTAACAGCAGTGGTGATTGGTGACCTCAATACAACAAAAGTCTCCACAATATTCTGGTTGATTGTAGTAATGTTATTGTCTGGATGGTTTCAATCCTTCCTCAGATTTTCAATTCTTCTAACTGTGAGATTATTTTTTGGTCATGTTTCATTCTGGGAAAATAAGTCTTCCAATTCCTATGAAATGCTAAATGAGAGACAGATATTTTAGATTTTAAATTTTGCTCACAGAAATGTATCCATCTTGTGATTGTCTGTAAACACTGAATACTGGATATTGAATTGGGACATTGACAAACCATTAGTAAGTTTACAAAAGTTTATTCTCTGTATTTCCATTTGATATATCGAACCTATAAACAGCCTTTACATACCAAGGATATAAAGTTTTCTTTCTTGGATTTCTTTGTTTTTAATGGCATATCAACCTTCGTGGGTTACTTAATGCCAAAGCCATCCTTGTAGAAGAACCATAGTGGTACTATTTTACACATTGTTGAGGAGAAGATAAAGAGTTTATAAGTTCTCCAAAAGTGAATGTAATGGCACATATTGCAGTCTAGTACAATAACCACCGTGCCATAAGGATTTCTCCAGAATATAAGGTCTTAATTGCTTATTATGTCTGGAGAAAATGTAAGCAAAATAATTGATGCAGTACTCTAATATTAAGTCTCTAAAAGTAAAATAATTAGAGTTGTAATTAATTTTACTAATTATTTTATTGGTAATTGATTATATTAATTACTTTATTATTTAGTTTGGTGAGGTTGTAGACTGGTTAAAAATCTTTAACAGTAAGTGTACTTTATCGCAAAAAGTTCATATGGTGTAATTCTTGCTCATTTGCAAGATGGTAGGTTTGACAGATTGTTTTGTAGATCATTGGGGTGACCAGGTTTAACACCTCATGTCAAAATAGTTCTAGACAAGATATTGAACATAAACAAATCAAGTGTTTGTCATCTGGGTAAGAAATACAAGTTTATGATGATATGATACAATAATAGATTATATGAGAAAAGGTAATTTTGAATTCTGACAGATGGTTGTTGAGGGAAGTGGGATTTGTCTGGGCTGAGTCAGTCAGAGGTCGGTTTCAGAGCCCTTCGGGGCAGCAGCAGCAGCAGAAGGAGGTCAGGTGTTGGTCTTTCTCCATTTCTATGTGCAACAGTGGACCTTTCTGCCTGCCTCTCTCTCTTGTGCTTCAATGACTGCTGGGAAATTGTATACAGTCAAAATAAATTATTTTGTATTGGTAACAATGGAGTTGCTTTGCACATTGCACCTGTTGATATTCAAGATGGTGCTGGATGGTGTGGCTACATCACATAAGCATCACCCTGATCCCTCCATGCTTCCCATCTGGTCCCATGTTGTTGCACTCTTCTATCTGGTCCCATGGCATTACAGTTGGGTGGCATAACATTACATAAGGTAAAAGAAGCTGCTTATGTGAATTTGTCAAAGAAATCAATGAATAAGCAAATTGAGAGGAGATTTTAACTCCATATGAGAAAAAGAGAACTATTTCAGCCATTAAGGCCTTCCATAGTAGCAATTAATCATAGAGTATTCTTCTGATATTTGTTTTATGAATTTGAGTCATTTTTCCATTATTTGAAAAATGTGTGAAATATTAAAAATACTTAATCTTAGAACTTTAGATATTGTATAACATTAGGTGTGAGCAAAAGTTTCCAGTACTTTTTTGAAAACTGTTTTTTCATTGGTAAATTTCACTTTCATCTAATAAAAAAAGGGAAATTATAAATGATTAAATTATGAAAAATAAAAACTCTGAGATGAAATAACCAACTAGAGATTTATCAAAATCAATGAATCTGAATTAATAAGATGTTTTGGATATTGAGTTTTGAACACTAAAATGATTCTCATTGAGAGATACTTTTTTTTCAGGAGTTTTATCCTGTTTTTAAGACCGGAAAAATTAAAACTTGGTAATTTCAATAAATTTTAGGTTGTGGCAATTCAAATATTATTCTTTATTCAAATGAAATTAATTTAATTATTTCTAGAGTTAGCAACATACTTACACACACACACATGCACACATACACACATTTACACACACACACACACACACACACACACACACACACACACACACACACACACACACACACACAAACACACACACACACATATATATATATGCAAGTAGATACACATGCACACAAACACAAAAACACATGATTATATATTTCCATCATTATGGTCTTGATAAACCCATTGCACATACCTTATTTGTCAAAATAAATATTTCTAATGTTTGTTTTCTTATCTCTTACTTTTTGCTGCTCACAATGATCAAAGAATCACTTAAGTCAAAATGTGTCTGTAAAGAGAATTCATCTCATTTTTCTCCCATTGGAGTGATGAGAGTTTATTCATGTGACATTTCAAAAATAATAAAGATTGTTTCACCATAATAATAGATCACATAATAGATCACATAATAGATCATATGATAGATCATATAAAAGATCACATAATAGATTACGTAATAGATCATATGATAGATCATATAATAGATTACGTAATAGATCATATGATAGATTACATAATAGATCATATAAAAGATCACATAATAGATAATATAATAGAGTGTGTTTGTCTGACAATTGTTTTGTTTTTTGTCCATTTATTTGTCTGCTTCTTTCATACCCACAATAATATTTTAAGTTATTTCTCTTAAATTTCTCAGATTATTTAGAAATACAGAGGAAAAATTGTAAATCCAAATAATTGGAAAGCAACTGGTTAATTAGAAAGAAAGTTCACCTTTCAAATCAAATTCTTTGTGTACTCTGTAAGTTTTATATACAAGGTATTGTTGGATTATCATTTTAGCTAATTAATCCATTTCCTTTAAGATTTGGATACAATACAAACTGAATTCTTTAGCCTTGGTAAGGCATCCATCCTAACAAAAAGAAAAACTCTGAATTTAAACTATTTATATAAGTCAAGTCAAGTATCATTCTTGGCTTCTAGCACAATGTAACCTAGGACAACCCGTCACATATGCACAGGAGAGGATTTGAGCATTGCCAAATAACCTTCCCATTGCTCAGAAGGAAGAATAATTACTTAGCATAATACCCTGACAACCTAAAAAAGTTATGGGATATGAGGATGAAGAAATGGTAGATGATTTCATGTAACATTATATAGCATGCATAAGATTTTAATGTTTTCCTTTCTTTTTTAGATGTATTAAGTGTATTAATGCGTCCGCTTTCAAATAGAGACAAGAAAGGAAAAAGCATGTTGTGTGTGTCAACCACTTTGACCAGGACTAGAAAGTGAATGTACAGAATGAGAGATGCCTTTGTGCAGACTCCACAGAGATACCCACAATGATGGACTCTGATTTCCCTTCATTTGTTGTGGTCTTGAGGGTTGCGAGTAAGGAGGGCTATGTCATGTCATCTTCCTCTTTTCACAGACCATAAGGATCAATGTCATCATCGACATCTTTCCAATGAACATGTATTTAAAGATCTCACAAAAAGTACTGCACTCAAAAGGTGGCAATAAGTAAACCTGTACTACACTCAGTTTATGTACACTGTTAAAATTCCCCAAGATTTTATTTTTGGGCATTGAATTATTTTAAAAAATCCTGTTTTATTTTAAAAAAATTTTATGACCCAATGATTATATATGTATATTTTTTCTCACCCACCCACCACTGTTATCTATAAAGATAAATGCAGAATTGAATGTTTCCTGTTTAAAATTATAAAAAATAAGAAATAAGCTGAGAGGTAACTAATGAAGAATTTGCTTCACCCAAAAGCCATTGCAGATTATCTGTACCTGTCTAAAGAAGTTAGGGATTGAGGGTTAACTCAACTTGAACATGCATCACCCCAAAGCAGATTATTAGAAATCTGCCTGAGGCAGAGGGGGATAGAGGGATGACTCAGGTATAACTTGCATCACCCCAAAGCCAAGGCAGATAATCTGTGTCTGCATTGAGCAGTTGGCAGGTAGAGGGGTGATTCACCTCGAAATTGTATCACCCCAAAATCATTGCAGATTATCTTTACCTGAGTAGAATAGTTGGTTGGTAGAGGAGTGACCCACCGAGAACTTATATGTAACATTACAACCATAGGGCTGGAATGTTATCTCAAATTAAAAAATGATTAGACATTAATACTTGTTTACCAACATGAATCAAAAATATACAATCAATTATTGAAGAAAGTTAGAAATTCTCTAAAGATCGACAATATATGATCTAGATGAAACAGAAGACAAAAAGAAAAAAGAAATAAAGCTTAATCAAATTTTTCTGAGATAGCACTGCCAATCTCAGCAGCTAGTTACATTATGATATCGTACTTATTTGCTGGTAAGATAATGGAAGAGTTACATAGATAAAGCTCAGCAATAATAGTGAACTGCTGAGGATTCGCAAAATATTTTAAATAGAATTGATATAACAAGAGCTGCTAAATGTTGGCAGGGCATAAGAACCATCACAGAATCTGGGAAAAAAGCTGGTGACTTTGGATTAAAAGGTAAGCTCATGGATCACCTGATGTTAAAAGGCTCAAAATGAATCCAGGAACATTACAGGTGATTCATCCCAGTATATGTGTAAGATGGATCTTTATAAATAAGAATATGCTAAAAATATTTACATTTCTCAGGAGAAATATTCAGCAATACTAATGTCAGATTAGTAGGTAGTTCACCCAGTGAGAATAACTGTCATATGTCTCTGATATTCACTCTGAATTTATCAGTGGGAGAAAATAAAATGCTAAGGAAACTATCAAAGATTTGGAATTATGTCTTAGCACAAAAGAAGCAATTGGTGACAAAACCACAGGAACAGAGAGATTCCATTTAAAAACACTGCAATGGTTGCCAAAGGAGATCCCAAAAGAAAAAGATGAAATAGACAAAAGAGAGCAAACATCTTATGTCCATTGAACAAAATGGGAAAATGTCAAGTAAAGGTCTCAAACATGAATTGACATAAGACAGAAACCAAAAGAATACTTTTCTTGATAAAAACAGTTGCAAACCTCAGACATTGGAATCTGAAGTAGAGCATTCATAGCAGATATCTCAGGGTTCTTGTGTGAATTCTCTTTAAGAATATATTTGAACCATTGTATAAGAAATAAGAAGAAAGGTTATGAATTTTCTTTAAGAGTTTCTCAAGATATAGCAAGTTTTAAAAGTTACTACAAGGGAAGCTCTTAATGGTTCCTTTGGCAAATAAAATCAAATTTAAAGAAAGAGAAATTTCAAAAATACCTTTCAACCTGAATATAAACAAATGTTACTTGATTCTAAGTCTTAACTGATTTTGGAAAAGTATTTTAAGTTTCCTTCTGTAATCTATTTAACAAATCAGAATTCTAATATCCTTACCTGTTGAGTTAATCCAAAAGTTTATATAGATGGTTATCATGTCTAGAAACTGAAATGCCAAAAAAGCTTAACAATGAAATCACCTAAAAAATGACATCTTAATCTTCTGATACAAACATCAAATAATAATAAATCTATTGATATTAAAGAATTCTATTTTATCTTTATGCTTTTTTATTTGTTAAGACTTTTATTGTAACTATTATCTATGGGGAAATCCCAGTGGCATAGTGGTTAAAGTGCTGGATTGTGACATTGTAGTAAGGAAGTTCAAACTCCAGTTGTGCTATTACATTCACTTTCAGACTAATGCCCTTGGGAAAGGTATGAACCCCTTGATTCTCCTGGCAATGGGTTAAATAGTACCACTACTATTATACTTTTAGGATGAGTTTGGCATTAAGTAACCTACAAAAGTTGATGTGACATTAAACAAAGAATCCTAATCCTGTAACTAATATTTAATTTATTAACACTCATGTCATTAATAATGATTTATTTTATGGGGAATTATTTTTTGAATAATGTTGGTGCTTATTTTTAATCATCAAAATTATTATCTTTTTCATGTGTTTTAATTATTATTTATTTTGGTGTCGATATTCTTTTATTGAGAAGTCTTTTCCTGGTTGCTCAGAATAAATAATATTTAAAAAAAAATTTTTTTGAGTACCCTTGGGAGATATTACTATCTATGTTGATATGCTTTGGAAATTATATACCTAGTCCTTATTTGCTTTTTACCTCCTTCTTTTAGTATGCATATATATTGTGATAGAATGATAGATATTTTTTATATTTGCTATAATTGAATATCATGTTGGGAAAATTATATCTTATTTTTCATGCTTTTTTCAGCTGCCCTTGTATTTTTCATTATTTTCATTCTCCCTCGTTGTTACTGTTGCTTTTATATTATTAGATAATATAAATGCATTTTGATGTTGGAGACATACATCTTTGATTATGCAGTGGTAAAATATCTTTTCATTATTTTGTTCATTATTTCATTATTATATTTTTTGAAAATAATTTTTCAATCTTATTTCTGCATGAATATCAAACATTTACATCATTTTTATTTAGTATTAGTTGTAATTTATTTGCTTATGAAACATGTTTGTCTATTAGCTTAAAGTAATATCTTGATTATTTGTAATTGTGTTTTTATTAAACATTTCTATCACTCTAACTCAACAGGCAATTAAGAACTGAGTTTAAATTTTAGTCACATTTTTTTAAAAAAAGACTTTAGAAAAATAAAATTATAATAATGTTTCAAACCTCTCTCAAGTTTAGGGTTACATTTTTAAAATAATATTTTCAATGTAAATGAAAAATACCTAAAATATAAGAATATTGTAACATGGGAATTCTTGAAGTCTTTTAGTGTTAAATTCTTAGAAGGTAAACAAAAATTTGAATTAAACTAAATAATTGTTATGTAACTGGGCACTAATTGAAAAAAAAAAAAAAAATTGGAAGCCAGAAAAAGGGAAAATTGTGAAAATGTTTTAAATCTTTCACCAATATATGGTTACATATTTTTACATATTATTTTAAATGTAATCTGAAAAAGACTAAAAAAGAAAAAAACAGTTAATTAAATAAATGAATACTTTACATTTAAATTAATAAGTGAAATCTTTCAACAACAAATAAGGATGCATTTGTAATTCTAGGTTTATTCCTTTTTTTCTTCTATCTATCTCACTCAATGGTATTCCTAAAATCCTTTTGGTTCATCATGGACTGTGTACTTCTGCTGGTATATATATATACATTAACTGTTTCTGGTCTTTTCTTTTATTAGATCAATTGATATTTAAAGTACATAATCTAGGTGGCTTATAAACTTATACTGTGCTAATGTACCTCTTTGTATGACTGCAGTAACAATTTTGAAGAAGTCAGTGTTGCCATCAGATGAGCAAACCACTGCTTTCATCTTTTTGTAGAGCAGCATTATAATGGTAACCGTTTCTTTGAGAAGACTATATACTAGTACTATTTGAACTATCTTTCCTCTATGTATGGAATCAAATGCCTCGGAGAAATCTATGAAGAATAGTGTTGCCAGGGGATTTTTTGCCTGTACTCCTTTGATGATTCAGCAGATAGTCAAAATCTGTGATGTTTTTGATTGATTTCTCTGAAAGCCATTCTGATTTTTCCTGAGAATTTTCTTGATTTCAGGTCAGATATGATTAAGAAGGTGGCCATTATAAACCTTTGCAACTTTAGAGTTACA
The DNA here is from genome assembly GCA_963585895.1 of Sepioteuthis lessoniana. Taxonomy (NCBI): domain Eukaryota; kingdom Metazoa; phylum Mollusca; class Cephalopoda; order Myopsida; family Loliginidae; genus Sepioteuthis; species Sepioteuthis lessoniana. The sequence continues at coordinate 144,117 of CAUZXS010002143.1, forward strand.
CCTCTATAGTTCTTAGTGATTCTGAGGTTACCTTTTTGGGGAAAGGGGAGGATGCAGCATTTCATCCATATCTCTTCTGTGTTTTTCTTATACAGCTTTGTATAATCAAAGAAATATGTCATCAAATTTTCTTGTCTTCCATATTTCTGGAGATATTTTATTGTGGTCTGCTGCTTTTCTATTTTTAATTCATTTCACTACTGCATTAAGTTCTTCCTTCATAAAATGTCTAAGTTTGGTATCTAGTTGGTTATTAGTAATTTTTTAGCAGATTTATCAGTAATTTTAGGAGGTTTGCAGAGCAGATTCTTGAAATGTTCTTTTCACTTCTGAAGTCTTTCTTCTTGGTTGGCAGCTTTGAGTCTTGCTCTCAAGGTATTTTTCTTTCTGCTCACTCCATTTACTGAATTTCTTATTTCATTGATTTGGCCTAAAATGCATTCTTGTTCTTTTTAGTATGTTTTAGTTCTATCTGAACTTTCTTGAGTTTCTGCACATTGGTATTTGTTGTTTTTTTTTTAATTAACTAAGGGTGCTTTTTTCATATTATCCTGTTTTTCCATAACTGCCATTGATTCCCAAAGAATTCTGCATTTGGTTCTTGGTTTGGTTTAAAATCACTTGGCTTCTGCTTCTTTATGGCTTTTATATTAATCACTCAGAGTAGGCCTTTCAGATGTTTGCTGAAGAGTATCAAACTTGTTTCTTAGTTAGCATTTATTGATTATTTATATTACTATTGGCAAGTGTGGACCAGTCATATTATGAAACTAATATCTCACAGAAACAGATGCAGACTATGCAGATGATCAATCACTTCTCATAAATATATCTGCCCAAACCACATTGGTCTCTATATTGATAGAAATAAAACAGAGCTCAAGTGTTTTAAACAAGAAGGAGGCATCTCTATTTTAAGTGACAGGACTTTGAAATTAATAAACTAGTTTACATACGTTGCCGCCATATCTCATTTGCTGAAAGTGATAACATATGCCTAGTGAATAGATTATCAATCATACAGCAGTCTAATCTCTCTGATAAAATTAAACAGAATTTCTTCCAAGGTGTAGCTGTGTCAGTACATCTATATCGATGCACCACCTGGAAGCTAATGAGACACATGGAGAAAAAGGACAGGAACTACTCAAGAATACAAAAAGCTTTTTTGAACAAATCCTGGAAGCAGCACCCCACAAAACAGCAACTGTATGCCCACTTACCCTCATCTCAAAAACCATCCAAGATAAAGAAAACAAGAAGTAAAGATGAATTCATGTGATGTTCTCAAATGGAATCTTACATATGGATATGCCAGTTTTGGCCAACCGGTAAGGACTTACATATATCAGCTCTGTGCAGACACTGGATACAGTTTAGAAGACCTGACAAGAGTGATGGACGATAGGGATGGATGGTGATGGAGTTAGGTAACTTCATGCAATCAGCATGACTTGATGATGATGATAATGTAGATATATACATATAAATGCAAGTATATATATATATATATATATATATATATATATATACATACATATGCAGATTTTTATAAGTGAAATTTATTAGTATGTACAATAGAGATATTAGTCTGCAGGAATGCACTTTATTAATTCTATATTTACTTGTCATTGTCCAGATTTAGGATTGCATATCTAAACACAATCTAAATGAAAGACTAATTGTTTCAAAATTTTTATCTTTATTATTTTATAAAAACATGCTCCTTCTTTAAGTTGTTCGGATTAAAACTGATTATCGAAAACTTTGCATGAGCCATTTAACCTTCAGCAGAATAAGAACAACTTTCTGCAAAATGTAAGAAAAGATTTCTTAAAGAAATAAAGAAAAACATTTCTTGATCTTTTTTAATATTTCTTTTTTTTTTTTTATTACAGCAGATGTTTGGACATTTCAAAGATTGAGAAACATAAAGAAAATCTATTTTCATCTATGATCCGAAATCATTTATTTAGGAAATCCTAGAGAAAGCTAACAATAAATGCTGTTTTTATTCAAAAATTTCTGACCTGATAAAGTCAGGGAACAAGATTCAGGATCAATGAAGCAAAAAAAAAAAAGAAAAAAAGACAATTTTAAAATTATCAAACCTTAAGAAACATAGGTTTGCCAGAAAAATCCACCTGTGTGAGTTTGTGTGCATATTTATAAAAATGCACATGTGTTTTTTGTACCTACATTCAAGAACACATCAATATTTCTTCTCAGTGATGCCTGAACTTTATAATCTTTTTAGAATGTCAAGCCAATTTTAATATCATTGATTTTATTTTTCTTGGAAATGTAATGAGTCGAGCAGTCAATTTTGTAAATGTGGATTGATAAAAATTGCAGAAAAATATGTCAATCAAGATCTCCAGTTGACAGGCAACACTCAGTAAACACGAATGTTTATATTTACAAAGGAATTTTAAAATTGAAACATTTTAATATTTTGAATGTAAATATCTTCAAAATGTGTGTAACCAAGTCAACCAAGTGTTGAGGACAGAAAAAGGCAGCATAAGGTATAAAGTATACAAGTTGATGGGCTTGAAAATTTGATTAAAGAGAGGGAGGTTGCAAATTAGTAGAGGAGTCCCAAACTATGAGGATCGACTGATCAAGGGTTCTGTCATAAAGTCAGAGCCCCAAAAGTGATGGAGGTGAGGCCCAGGCTCCATTTTGAAGAATACAAGAGAGTTGAAGAAAACTGTAGAGAGAAAGAGAAACAAAGTAGAGAATTTAAAAGGTAAATTCATATCATTTTACAAATGAGGAATAATTATTGTTTGGTAACTATTTTGTCAGGTTATTTTTGTGGATGTAACATGTCATCATATGTTGTTTATGTAACATGTCATCATATGTTGTTTATGTAACGTGTCATCATATGTTGTTTATGTAAAGAGAAAGTTGGTGTTTGGAGATTTACTTGCAGTAGTCTGAGTTGATTGCTTTTGTCATGGATAGAAACATTGGTGGGCGTCTTTATGCTGCATGTGAAAAATGTATGAGTAGGAACATGAGTGGGATGAGAATGTAGCTTCTATGTGGGAGTAGCCCATGAGGTTGTGAAGATTCTCAGAGTATTTTGGTTGGCATTGTTAAGGGCAAGTGATGTTATGTATAACAAGTTTGACAGTCTGTGAGTCTGCTATATGAGTTGGCCAGTCAGCCCAGAGTGAATGAGGTATTGTCTGTGGCTAAGCCAAAAGACCTGCTATCTGTTTTACCTGGCAAGGCCAAATATAAGGATACATTATGGGAGGTCAGTTATATTTATTTGTTGCAAGGTCACACAAAAAATGATAAAGAATAAAAATTTGGTTGTATTTTTAGAAGAATTAGTTGTGGTGTCTTCTGATTGACCTAAAATGGTCAAATGACCAGCTCATAACTGTGATTAAAAGGGTTATGAATCATAATGAGATTTGACTTTGAGGGTGACAATAACTTTGCTCGGGAATTGAAAAAACTATGGAACATGCAGGTGACAATTATACCAATTGTAATTGGTGCGTTTGGAACAGTAACTAAAGGATTACTAAAGGGACTGGAGGACTTGGAAGTTGGCGGACAAGTAGAGACCATCCAAACTACTACATTATTGAGAATGGATAGAATACTGAGAAGAGTTCTAGAGACTTGAGGAGACTTGCTGTTACTCAAACTCCAGTGAAAGACCAGCAGCTAACACTGACATGACAAACTCTCTCAGAGTAAATAATAATAAAAGAATGGAAATAACAGGACAATTGGAGACTGTCCAAACTACTGAATCACTGAGATTGGCCAGAATACTGAGAAGAGTCCTGGAGACTTGAGGAGACTTGCTGTCGCTCAAACTCCAATGAAAGACCATAAGCTAACGCTAATGTAAAAAACTCTCTCAGAGTAAAATAATAATAATAAATGCAAATCTATCAAATTTCCCAAGATTTGAGTATTTTTCTACTGTTTCATTTATACCATAGGTATGATGATCCCTTTTAATCAGAAGGATGATATAATTTTAAATTCTTTCTTTATTAGTCTACTGGAATAACTCTTGATATTTTGACTTGATGATATTAACAACAATGAGTAACCAAAGAGTTCACTTAATATAATACATATTACATTAGCTACTAATTAGTATTATTTGTTTGGCAATGAACTTTTTGGAATGTAATAAGATAAGAATGCTTACATAGTTTTATGAAAACTTTTTTGGTTTGATTTTCAAGGCAGAAATTAAGTATCCGGTTGTTGATGCTTGTGTTTTATGCACAAATTCTTTTTGGTAGGCAAAGAAACATTTGTCAAATTGAATTATAAACAATATTAGCAATGGTCTTTCTTTTTTCTTTGGATGGTTAAGGAATAACACTTATCCTAGTAGATTTCATAATTGATAATATTTTTGTAAATGTATATTTTTCAATTTGTCACCGTTCCCATCACCTGTTTATTTACATTTACTATTTATTTGTCATATAAACATATTTTTTAATGTTTTTAACTGCTACTCTTAGAAATGCACATACTGATTAAAAAAGTGTTGTGAATTGTCTGATACTTTATATGGTAATAAATTTATTATGATGTGACTTGCCAATCATCATAACCAATATAAATTTAAAAAATGGATTACAAAGAGAGAAAAAAGAAAAAAGTTAGAGTGAGAAAGAAAAAAAAGAAAACAAAATTGATTAGAGAGAAATAGAAGAAAGAAAAATAAAAATGAAATGATCAAAACTGTAGAAAAAAAAGGAAACTTTAAATGAAATAAAAAGAAGAGAAAAAAGAAACAGAACAAATAAATGATCAAGAATTTAAAAAAAAGCAAAAAAAAAAAAAACAGAAAAAAAGAAATGGTATCAAATAAAAGGAAAAAAGAAATAGTTATATAAAAATGGCACAAAGAATATTATAAAATAGAAGAATGAAGGAAAAAATAGCGCCAAAGAAAAAATGAACTAAGAGGAATAAAACACCAACTTTGTCCCATAATAATTATTATATTTAGTGTATGAAATTTATATGCACATGTAATGACTATTATAGAACAGACATAGTATAAAATAAGGTAAGCTAAAAGCAAAATAAGAAATAAAGAAAGTAAAATTAAGTAAATGAAAAATTCAGAAAGAAAAAAGGTGGAAAAAATGACCAAATAATATTTGAATGAATGACTAAAGAAAGAAAAAGACAAAGTATCAAAAAAAATAATTTGAACTGGAGAAATATTTTTCGAGTATGTGTTAACAAGATGAAAAAACAAGGAAAAAGATTAAAAAAAGGAAAAAGAAAGGAATGCAAAAAAAGAAAAAAAATCAAATAGCCAGGAAAAAAATTGCATAATTTTAGACCTTTATTATATATATATATATATATATATATATATATATATATATATATATATATAATATGTGTGTGTGTGTGTGTGTGTGTGTGTGTGTGTGTGTGATCAAACAACTACTACAGTCAGGTGTCTCTTTATTAAAACACTTTCTCTCTTTTAGGAATTTTTCACAGGATTTCAACACTTAAAAAAGGAAAGATTCTTTACTCTCTACCAATCAATCAAGTTCCTTAAAGTCTTTGGACTGAGCTTACCAGAGAACAAAGGCACGTTTCAGTTGAAATTTCTCTATTCTGCAACTAATTGCTTTATTCCCGGCAACTTTGGCTATTACTGGCATTTATACCAGATCCTTAAATGCTACTAAAAAGCTGATAGCTTTTACTGAAGGACTCCCAAAAACACATATCTAGGATGATTCAGGCACGTTGAATCATTTCCAGAAAGGATTTTTTAAAAACATATTTATAAGTTTTATTTTTATTACACAGGAGGTATTATTGTCATTTTTCAGTGTTATGATATTTAGTGGTTGTGAAGCGTGTGGCTGTGGTGTGGAAGTAGAGAAAATACTGATTGCATTTTGTATCCAAGGCAAAATACAATGAAGAAATCTTGATTAATACGGTTAATTCAGCCTTGGAAAATGCCCTGCTAATCTAATTTGTATTAATTAAATTCCGACAGTAAATTCATTACTTGTAAATTTTATTTATTTCTTACGGTGCTCTACTGCATTCAGAGAATTCTATTAAATCAAATGTTAGAAGCACATTAATACTAAAATGAAAGCCATACTAAATCAAAACCTGAATTAAACAATAAAAAATAACATAGCTTCACTGTATATTAAACTAGTAGCTTAAAATATGATGATTTAAAGAAAACAATCAAAGAATTTCAGCCAGAGAAATTACAAGAAGCTTCACTGAACTGAAGCTTATAAAATAATATGAGAAATTAGCAGGAAAAATATTTAATAAATTGAAATTGGGCAAACATTAATTATGTTCAATGCAATGAAATTGATTCAGATTTTAAGATTCTGATTTTAAAATGAAGACTTCATTACATCTTGCCTATTTTCTATGACTTACCAGTTTCTAAAAAGAATGTTGACCACTTCCTTAAAGGCAAGAACTTATCTTTCAGGATTAAATTAAAGAAGCCTGCAATGAATTCATCAGTTCTTGGAATAAAGAACTTTAAGAATGGAATTAATGAATTGCTTCCAAGATGGCCAAAAGGGAATATTTTTGATTATGTAAATAATTTTTTTATCATATTTTTCTTTTTTTTAAAATTATTTTGTTTAAATAACTTGGTAATTTTACATAGAACTGGATGAAAAAAACTGAACAATCTAAAAATCTTACCGACTAGAGTTCCTTGATATAATTCTATAACTATTCTTGTATCGTTTTTGTTATTTGTTTTATGCGATAATCTTAAGGAATATTTAACGATATTTTATCTTCCACTGCTGTTGCAAAAAGAATAAGTGATCCACCAGTATACACTACTATGTCACTCCATTCAACATTCTTTTAATCACAGAGCCATTTAAAGAAAAGGTTTTGTGGCCTGTTCAGTTGACTGGTACAAGATGTTTTAGATAAACATGGCAATCTTCCAGAAAACTGGTTGTAGATAATGTTGCAAAAAATCAAAATATCCTTGATGAGCTAAAACATCATGACAACAAAGTATTGGTTTGTCATAGACCTGCAAAACAGCTCTTACTTGATTAGGAATCGATGTACTTTCCAGTTAACCACTTATACTAAGGTAGAATGTGATGAGCAGTGCCAAAAATCAGTTCAGGATTAATCTTGACCCTCCTTCTTTTAGTGCTGTGGGTGAGGTACTGCCTGTGAGGAAATAACCCTAAATTTGAACTAAATCATTCCTGGCTGAGTAAGACTGGAGCTGGGGACTTACTATACCATATAAGAATAATCAAGCATGGACACTTTAAAACCTCGAAGGACTTTTTTCTGGGATTGGGTGCTAGGGTATAAATAGAAGATTCATTAACTGTTGCAAGGTCTGTGGTGGGGGTTCTGCTGAATTAATTTGTTCATTCAGTACTTTGGGAAAGTGATTTGAGATTTTGGAAGTTTGTGGTATTACAGTAAATTTTTCTTTTTGATCCTGAAACCATTTCCGTACAATACATGCACTGTATGGCAGGATGTATTTTCCTGCAGTAAAATATACCCTGCTGTAAAATACACCTTCCTGTCATGAAGTGGTGCATCTGGTTTTCAATGTCATTAAAATAAGAGATGCATGATGTTAATCCACATGAGTGGTGCCCTTTGGATGTACTTGGGTCGTAAGGTACAATCTTACCTGGAAGTTGTACAGTTGCCATTTTCTATTTACCCTAACACAGTGAATAAGCAAGTCAAATAAACTTATTCTTGTTGAGTCCTTTTATTAATATTTACATTGGTAGTAACACAATAAAATCCAAGAAATGGCTTCTAAGTTCACTTCCTCACCTGCTTTAAACATAGACAATTATAATACTTGGAAGAAAGAAATACAAGTTTGGGAAATGGCTATGAGTGGAAATATTGAGACATGCTCCCATTGTACTCTTATCTCTAGAAGGAAAAACCAGAAAGGCTGTATTAGAATTGGACATCTCCATCCTTAATGCTGATGATGGCATGAAAAAGCTAGATGAAAAATTGGATACAATTTTCTCAGAAGATGTGAACCAGTTGGCCTTTTTAGAATAAGAGTCTTTGGAGTGATACAAAAGACAGAGTGACATATTAATACATGACTTTCACATAAACTTTGAGTGTCACATTGTGAAATCAAATGACCAGTATTTGCGTACTGTGCATTAAAGAGTGCTAACCTCATACCAGAAAATGAGATGCAAATCAAAGCCACTGTTAGGGAACTCACACTGTATGTCATGCCCAGACAACTTTAAAAATTCATGCACTGATATTATTCTGAAGCTTCATCACCCAATACTCCACTGGTTCTAGTGAAAAATTAAATGGATGTTGTGTACGGCATAAACGACCTAGCAGATATGAATGACTGTTTTAATTGATGTCCTCATTTTTCTGCTCAGCAAGGTAGTGGCAATAATGGCAGAAGGGGACATAACAAAAACTCAATACTTTCCACTAACAAAAGTTTAAACCCACTCGGGCATGAAGGTAACACCACCAAATTCTTCACATGTGGATGCAAATTCTATTGAGCATATGTCTGCTCTTGCACAAAGGATGTTAGAAATAAGTAGGAAGATGGTAAAAAGGAAAGTTACCTATCTGTAGCCAACATTGTGTTGATGAGTCAGAAAAAAAAAGAAGTCAGTGCACATGTCTTTTTGAGTGAAAGACTTAACTCAGATACCCTAGATATTGGTGCTTCTGAGACTGTGGAACAAAATAGTGTGAGTGTTTTTTGGAAACCAAACCAGAAAAATAAAGACAAAAGATAAAAGTTCAAGATGGGATGAGAGTTGATAAATTTGGCAACAGAAAAAACTTTAAATCACTTTACACAGCCACTCGTGTTATTGCAAGCATTAAAGACCACATCATTACTATTTGTAGAAACTCTGACATAACACTTCTATCAAGCAAAAATGCCATGAAAAAAGCCAGGACATGCTTAAATTTTGAGAACAACCATGTCATCATTGTTAAGTCATGCAAGTTACCTCCCTTGATACTCTCAAGATGAGGGAGTGTTATTCGAGGACTGGAAGTAAACAAACGGCCATATTGATTTATGTGAGAGTGTGAGAAGGACGGGTGTAAAAAGGCGTCTCCGTATGCAGAGTGTGGTAGTCTGAGTTCTTTGTATTTAACAACCATGTTAGATGTAAAAGTTTCCATGAAATATACTTCACTCAGTCATTACCACATCTTCATTATCAGACAGATGTGAGCTTAAACAAACCTATTTTTACATTAAAGAAATTGCAATTAAAAATATATTAGAGAAAATAAAAATTGGAACAAAATTACATAGCCAATTCAGTCATCCTAGTAGTAAAATTTTATGTGATTTAGTCAGTAATGCAGGAATAAAAGATTTTGATTTCATAAAAATCTTACGAGAACTTCCTAATTCTTTTGAAATATTAAATACATTGCCGAGTTCGCATTAGGGTCTTGTTTCAACCAAACCATTGCCATGACATCAAAGAGATCAATAGCAACAAGGTATTACACCTGATCAACTATGGTACAAGATACAGAGTTGGAATCAGGATTCCTAGTAAAGAATGTTTTGACAACATTAGTGCCATCTTCAAGCATTGGGTTGTGTATCTTGGAACTCTAAGATTTATTTCCACTGACAATGATGGGACATGGTACAAAACTTGAATATTACAGAATGCATCCATTCTGCTGAAAGTCAATGGAGCAATGGGCTGAATGAAGGATACAGTGGGATATTGGGAAGAATGTTAAAGAAAATCATAGAAGATACCACTTATTGTTTTGAGGTAGCACTTGCCAAAAATACTCTTTACAGTGTTCATGGTCACAGTCCCAATTAACTTGTTTTTGGCTGGAATTCCAACTTGCCTTTCCTTCTAAATGACAAACTTTTTGCAAAGGAAGGTGTTTCTACCAATGAAGTTGTTTCTAAATGCTGTACATACTGCCAGGATACATAGTTCATAAAATGTCCATAGTATGATGGTTGGTTGGTTGGTTGTTTTGTTTTATGACATATCAACTCTTTTCAGGTCATTTAACACCAAATTAAATCTCAAACTATTCAGTTTTGTATAGGTATAATTTTTGTTTACAAACAGTTAAATGTCAAAAAAGTTATATTTCAAACAATTCAGTTTAGTATAAGTACACAGTTTCAACGTCAAAAACAGTTCTATTTCAAACAATTCAGTTTAGCATAAGTATACAGTTTAGTTCTATTTGACCCATAGATAGGACCCAATCAGGTGCTACCACTTCAGGCCAAAGTGGACCTGGGAATGATGGCAATGAAGGGGTTCTCCACACTCCCTAAAGCTCCAGCATTACTGGAACCTCACCATCAGATTGTTTAGTGTCATATGCAGGACAATGGGGGAGAGTCTTATCCCTCTTCAGAGATGCAGTCAGTGTATTCTACAGCACCAGCTGACTGGGCAATTCATAGTACGAATCTTCAGAAAGATTAAAACACCAAATTTGAACAAGCACAGCACATAGTGAGGCATTATTTATAAAAGCAACCTGTGTGATAGATGGCTTGGTTTGGGAACTGTCATAGTGTGGGAGCATAAGCAGGGGCTTGTCAAGCATCGTGGCACATATATAAGAGAATATTCATCTTGTTTAATGCCCTACCCTGAGACATATTAAAGTTTTTTTCTGAGAATGGCAAAACTGAACTTAGCACCTCACAGAAAAGTCCTGATGAATCTCCAAAAGTACCAATTTTTGAAGAAAATAATATGGATGAAAATTTAGAAACCCCAAACAACAATATCAAGCAGCATCAAACTGAAGCAAAACTTCTCTCTAAAGAAAACGGAGTTTCCTAAACCAGGACAAACTATCAAATTCAAACTTGTCAATAACTGATTCAAAATGGAAAAAAACTTAATGTCATAAGTTGAGCAGGTAAAGCAATAGGCAAGAAAAAGCATTTGATGAATGTGAAGATAGAATAAGGTTACTCTTTTTGTTTGGAGTATAGAGTATCTGAGTAGCAAAGTGAGGTTCAGCAGAGTGAATATGAACACACTTCTTGAGATAAGGAAAATATGATTTCCTCTTTTAATGATGACCTGGAAGAGACAAGAAAGAAGATCCAAAACTGGGTTGAAAGTAATGTATATCCAAGTACTAGAACAAAGTCAACTAAAAATTTCCACAAAATGGATTTAAACTCATAAAAGTTCCAATGGAAAACAAACCTGTTAAACTTGCTACAAGAGGTTTTCAGAACAGACATGTTTGCTTCATAAAGAATGATTCTCCTGTCTACTCTAAGAAAGGTTCACTCATAGCATTAGTAATAAAAAAAAACATTGGATGTGTCAGTCTTATGCCTGTAGAGCAAGGGGTTAGGCCAATTAGTTTATCTGGATCTTCCTAAAGAGGTTAGTTATATTGTATCCTCTCAAAATGTGTCTATAGCTTGAATCATACTTCTAGATACTGGTACCAAATACTCAAGAAGATATTTATGAAGACAGCAGCAGTAGCTTCAAAATATGATCAAGTAATATTTACATGGTGCTTTGGAAACAAATGGCAGGGTATAATTGCTGCTCAAGTTGATGATTTTTGGTTTGTAAGGTCAGAAATATTTCAGTTAGTAACAGGCTTTGCTATGTATTTGCAGTTTAATCTGAAGAAGTTGCTGAGTTCTGGTACATATGATAAGACATAAAAAAGAATGGTGAGAATATTAAACTTGGACAATGAATATGTAAAGAAATCAAAATATGTTCTAGTAAAAGCAGGCAGAAACCTGAAAGATGCAATATTCACAACAGAAATTATTGAAACTAGACAAGTTATTGGTCAAATTAATTGGCTAGCCACCCAAACTAGACTTGAGTTATTGGTCAACTTAATTGGCTAGCCACCCAAACTAGACTTGAGTTATTAGTCAACTTAATTGGCTAGCCATCCAAACCAGAACTAAGATATTGGTCATCTTAACTGGCTAGCTGTCTAAACCAGACCTAAGTTATGATGTTAGTGCATTAAGCTCCATACAAGAAAATATAAGATCTATAAAACAAGCCAATATAGTTGTTAAAAGAAATGGTAGAGATCAACTGATGTTCAAATTGTAGAATCTTAAATAAAGAAATGAGTTCAATTATTTAAAATCCTTGGTTTTATAATAGAGCCCAGGTAATAATCAGTTTAATAAATTCATATTCTTTAATTTCCTTTTTTAGAAAAAATATCTGAAGGGAAAAATAGGGAAGAATTGTTAATTCACACTAGTTGTGCTCCTTAGACACTTTCCGGCTGTAGGGTACAATCTTACCCAGAAGTTACACAGTAGCCATATTCTATTAACCAAGCTGATCAAATAAACTTATTCTCCTGATATACCTCTTGTTGGAGTCCTATTATTCATATACACATGACAAAGTATCCTCCATATCATAGGAACCAGTATTTCCTAGCAGAATATTCTTCAAATTATCATATTTTCTCCATGAGTATCTAATTTTCCCATAGTGCATTCTGCTGTTATTACTATCTTGCCATCTACCTTACTCTTCACAAATTAGCCTCAAAGTGGAGGTATTTTACAGGATTTTTGTAGATATTTTGAAAAAGAAAAGTGAAGGATTTTCAAAATCAATGATGCTGATTTCCTATATAGATTTAGCTCACCAGAAAGCTAAAAAGATTCACTGCTGATGATTAATATTAACTAAAGTAGCAGAATTGGAATTACCATGGAATTTGAAAAAGTAGCTTTGGACAGATGAAAAAGAGTATGCTTCTTGTTCTTCAGCAGAATGATCATATAAGAGTTTTCCCTTCTCCCAGGGTGACACATTTTACTTGATACAATCACTCAACATAATGGAATGATAATGATGAGATTCAGATGAAACCATTGTTACAACTATAATTAATGTGGGGAGGCTGAAAGGAGAAAAATTATCATATATATATATATATATATATAAAATAAAAGGAGAGCTGAGCACGTTACAATAAGGTTCCCATATGTTCTTCAGTCAAAGCATGACAGAAGGAATAGAAAAAGGTTGATATCCACTCACAAAATCTAAGGAAACACCATGGGTATTTGTATATTATTTTAACCCTGAACACTTAAGGGAGATAAATTCTACAATAATTTAAAAACATATTTTATGTTCATCTTTTTTCAGTTAAACTTAAGGGAGATAACTTTTAAGAAATAATTTTTAACGAGTTTGATTTATTGGTCTGATTGCAGATTTAGAAATGGTGACCCAACAGATCATCCAGTGTATTGTTAGGCACCCTGCATAATGTTATTCACCCTGTATGATGTTGGGCACCCTGCATAATGTTGGGTACCCTACGTAGTTTTGGGCACCCTACATAATGTTGGGCACCCTGTATAGTTTAGGGAATCCTGCATAGTATAAGTTTTAAATGGACAGGAAGAAACTTTTGACAAGCGGCATAAGTTATGTGTACATCAAAACAGGATACACCTGTGTCTTAAGGTAAACAAAACATGGCAGAAATGCCACGTGAATTGGGTAGGATGGCATGTTGGAAGGAAAAGTGACCATGAGGATTGTGTGGGCATCTGGAAAATATATAATAATTGAACATTTTCAACCCAGAAGGAGAAGAAAGGAAGAATTGTTAGATGAAACGCTGCTCTGGTCGCTGTCCTTGTGCCTGACTGTCCAGGGTTGAAAGGTAGAGAAAGATCTGAATTGTACAAGACTCGCTAAAGTTGTAATTGGGTATGATCCCAGGAGAAAAAAATGGGTACTTTGTGAAGGCCTATAGTTGAAAAACATGTAGAAGCTAAGATGGTTTAATGCCTTGAGATAATTCTGAGAAGTGTGAAGAAAAGTTGAAAATTAGTATGATCCCAGAAGAAAAAGGAAAGGGTGCTTTGTGAAGACCCTGAAGTTTAAAAAAATAGAAGTTGAGATGATTAAATGTTTTGAGTTAGCCCTCTACCAGTCTCGTGAAAGCAGAACAAAGAAGCAGTTCTGTAAAGATTATGTATCTCCCTCTGTGTATATATCTTAGCAGTTCCCAGCTCTCTCATTAATGCAACTATTTTGTACAATTTTGTAGTAAAGAAAAACAAGAAGAGAAGCAGATATTTTTATACATAAAAGTTGTTGTATCTTCATTCCTAGTATGCAACATAACATTAAGTATACAGAGTGCCCAACCATTGTTAATGAGTTCAGTTCTTATAGAGTTTCTCATACTTTTGTCCTTGTGCCAAACTAAGCTAAGCTTAATAAATGTCAACAGGTCACTGGATCATTGTTGTAAATAAAGAATAACAAGAAGGTTGTATTCTTGTTGCATCTCTGTTAACCAAAGCTCAGGTTTTATATTAGAGATTATCTACAACAACATAATGGATTATTTGAGGTATTCTTTAGGGTTATATTAAATGGAGGCAAAAAAGTGGAAAAGAGAGAAAAAGAGAGAGACACTCTAGGTGTACATCTAGCAAGAGGTGTGTGACAGAGACAGAAATTCTAGGTGAATAGCATGTTACCATGGACACTGCAAATATGGTTAAGGAGACTAACAGGAAACAAATTCACCAACTCATGCATTGGATCAGCTTTGGATCATCACTCTGAAATTAGCATCTCCATAGTAGAGAGAGAGAGAGAGAGAGAGAGAGAGAGAGAGAGATGGTAAAATTGATTGCTGGCTGAAAGTGCCTTGTTGGACTGGGAGAATGCTTTACACTGTACTTTGACTTATAAGTAGTTGGAATTGAGGTTATCTTATATGTTTGTAGTCATACAATTTCCTACTTTCATGCAACTGACGTTGTTTCTGTTCTGTATATATATATATATATATATATACAATAAAAATAGGACTGTCAATTGCAAGTAGAAGGCCTTCTATTCCACCGAAACCAGTGTATATCATCAACCTTCAATGAATAGCTTCTACAAAAACAACAAATTCTAGTTAGATGGTTTAACAATATCAGATGGTGAATATTAAAGAAGCATGAGGAATTGCATATGACTGGCAGTAATTCAATGTTCATCTAGATCTATTAAGATGGCAGATGGTAAAGTCTTGATATCAAGTCATGGCTCAGAGGACAAATGCAAAAAAAAAATAGAAGTTAACTATAATCTTTTTAGAGTATAAAAAATATCCTTACTTAATAAAAGGAACCCAAAAATGCCAATGCCCAGAATCTTAAGAACGTCCGGAGAGAACTAAAACATAACAAAAAGAACAACAAGCATACATTCAAAGCCAAATCAATAAAATCAGAATCTCAGCTGAAGATAAATAATCAAGATAAGCAGGGCAGACAGTAAATGAAATGAGCAGAAGGAAGAACACATTGAGAGCAAAACTAAAAGCTGCCAGCTAAGACAAAAGACTATAGAAGTGAAAAGAACATTTCAAGAATCTTCTTGGAAACCCTCCTGAAATTACTGATAAACTTACTGAAAAAATTATTAACAGCTAACAGTACTAAAAAGAATTAAAAGCAAAAATTCTGCAGGCCTAATGAAGACAAAAAAAATTGACAGCATACTTTTTTAATCATTCAAACACTGTGTATAAACAAAACACAATACAGAAAGGAACAAAAGGCAGCATCCTTCCCTTCCCCAAGAAAGGAAACGACAGAAAGATTTATATAACCCTGCTTCTTAATTGCATCTGACCTGAAATGAGGAAAATTTTAAAGAATCAGAACAATTTTCAGAGAAAATGATCCAAAACATCACAGATGCTAACAATCTGTTGAATCATTGAAGGAGTGTGTGCAAAAAATCACAAGGCAACACCCCTTTTCGTAGATTTCTTGAAGGTATTTAATTGTATACACAGACAAAAGATGGAACAAATGCTACTAGCATATGATCTTTCCAAAGAAAGTGTTATTGCTACAATTTCACAATTTTCCCCAGAAAAGCTAAACTTATATTTTCAAGCCACCGGGTCAGTAAACAACCTCAACAAGAAGGCAGAAAATCCCAGATCTGACAGGAATTTGACTGCAAGATGTCCTGACAATGTGGATGTGGTGAGAGATTCTGTCAGAAGGAGTTCAAAAGTGTCTCTCCAAGAACATTCCCAAGATCTTGGTCTTTCACGTGCATAGTCGCAAAGAATCTTAAAGAAATCTACAACATACAGAATCCAGATCAAGCATAAACTCACACCAGCTGACATGGAAAAAAGTTTTCTGAAGTGATGGTGATTTGGGAACAAGATTGACGAGGATCCTGACTTTCTTGATGATATTTGGTTCAGTGATGAAGCACATTTTTGGTTCTGTGGACATATCAAAATGAGGTGCTTCAGATGAGGTGCTTCAGAGGCTTTTGCACTCTGTGAAATGCATCGCATTGGTGGCTATCTCAAAACATGGAATAATCAGACTGTTTTGATTTGAAAATGCAGACAGGGCGGCAGTCATTGTCACATAGGAGCATCACATTGATGTGCTGAACAAGCTCTGGAGGGCACTTGGAACATATGATGTGAATCGAGATGTGCAATTGTTCAAACATGATTGGACAACTCCACATATAGTTTGACCATTGATTACTTTATGGGCTGACCAGCAGACGCTGCAAACCCCAGTGGTCTCTGCATTCACCTAATCTGAAATCCCCAGATTTTTATTTCTGGGAGTTCTCAAAGGACATCAGGTATGAAAACAACCAGCTATCCACTACTGAACTCATAGTGGCCAGCAATTGAAGATTTGTGTCATACTGGGAAAAAGTGTGTCTGGGTGGTTGATAACATTGCTTGACGAATTCAAGCGTGTTGTCAGCACAATGGCAGTCATTTAGAACATGTCCTGTAAAAAATGAATCCTTTGAGCTAGATATCAAATCATTGTTTTTTTAATTGTTATTATATCAGGTTTCAGGTCATATATACTTTTTTTGAGTTTCTTGTCTCAGTAATAAATTGTTATCATATTAATTGATTGCATCTATTTCAAATAAGTTGGAATCCACATTTTTGTTCTTGGTATCTTTAAGAAACAGAAAAAAGTTTATTGCTAAGGGGCATTTTGATATGCTGCCTTATGATGAAATCCAAATGTTTGTTTCATAAATAAAAAGTTAAATTTTCAAAATTGAACCAGATTTAAGATTACAATAATTCAAATAACCATTAAATAGAAATAACTCATTATTTTTTATTTTGATTAAAAATGTGAATATTACAGTAAGGCATTTGGGATAAGGTTAGTATTTCTGTATGGGGTGAGGGTTATTACTTAAGTACTCTTAGCATCAAAATTTAGTGTTAAACAATATCCAGTGTCAAATATCTTAATGGCAATTGGAAATAGATGAATAAATCTTTTACTACCATCTACATTGTTACCATCAAAAAATTTCTAAGATGCATTCAAGAAGAAAAGATGATAAATATCTATAGTTTTAAGAAAAATCATTAACATTCTATGAATTATTTGACCAATTAAACATCTCTTTGATTTTGTTGTTTGCACACTTTTAACCAATAGACTAATCAGTCTTTTCAAGTGTCATGTGCACCTTTATAGGGGAAGAGACTTTTGTTCTGGTTTCATTCTTTGGTAGTATATAGTAAAGAATTGTATCAGATGCTTTTTTTAGTTCTGTGAAAAGATCTTATACCTATTTTTACTTTGCACTATAAAACAATGAGAGCAGAACAAAAGTTGCTTTCTTTACAGTAAATATTATACCTGAAGAAGGATGGAGAATGTAGCAGTCAAAATATCATGTGGACAACAAAAACAGGAAGCAGTTTAATTATCCTAACAATTCTCTGAATTTCTGATTATGGCCAAATCTTTTTTTCTACAACTTCATTTACTAGAAGATCAAAAAATATTCAAGAATTTCACACCAAAATACATCAATTGTGTTAATTTCAAGCAGATTAATGTTAGGTAAATATACTGAATTAACATTTTCCATTGTATCCCTCAACATTTTTTCACCTCAGTTTCTAGTAAATAGTTATTCTCTCTTTTGTATACAGCAGAAGAAAGAAAAAGAATGATTGTTAAAAAGCAGGTTAAAATCTCTGTAAATGTTCAATACATTACTGAAACATTACAATGATATCAAAACTTCCTCTACAAGATTTTTTAGTTCATGTTTTCTACAGCAAAAAGCCAAAAATGCTGCCCCAGTTCCTAATCTATTTGCCCATCGATGCCACATTTGATAATTATTTATTGATTTCATGATAAACTGATTCTTTTTACAAGGAATTCTTTAGAGTTGCAATTTTTTCCCCAACAAACTGACTTTGCTTGTCAATGATTGCACACTGCTTTATTAACAAGAGAATTCCTTTTTACTTTTTCATGACAAAAATAGTCTTTGAGGTTTTATTTCATTAATTCCTTGCATAGTATTGTCTTCTAAATGTTGTTTAGTGCAATAGATTAGTACAATGAACTTTATATTAAATATTTGGGCATCTTTTTATTTCAGTTTACTGAAATTCATTTTCAATTCAGATGTTCATTTTATGTACCTTAAGTCTGGCCCGTTATGTCTTCTGTTGCTTTCTAAACTGTTTTAGGTTAGTAGAGAAGAAAGTCTATTTGAATGTCATTGGAATTAAGTTATTTTTTAAGAATATCATTAAAACAATGAGTGATGATAAATTGGTGTGCCTGACTTTCTTAGATAAGGAATTACCATAATTTCAAGTGGTGAAATAGTTAGCAAGTAAGACTGGCAAACCTTCACGAGTGAGTTTGAATATCATACATATGGCTATGTGCCACATCTAAGCAAAAAGCTTTGTCAATTATTATACACTGATGTACTCAGACTAGTGTTCTCATCTTGATTGTTTTTATATTCTAAATGTTTCAGCTGTTGTAATGATTGTGCCAAATACTTGAAGAATTCCAGAGTGTATGGAGACTGACACATTATTACTATAATAACAATGATGATGAAGACATTAATGAGAAATTCTGGAGACCAAAAGTGAAACATTTTACTGTAATACTTATGTGACGGCAAATTGACTAAAATCCCAAAACGGGACTTTATTTTGGCACGTGTGAAGACGGGGCAGGTTGGCACTTGATCCCCTATAGAATAAGTCCTCGATCAGAGTTTTTCTTCCAGGCATATAAGTTCTGGCATATTACGTGAGGGATTAATTTAGGGCCAGACCGACCGCCGCTGGCAAGGGGTTCCAAATTTCACACTATCCACACACCCACCAAGGCCACTAAACTTCCTCCCCTAGACAACAGAAGATATGGACCAATAGGTTTTAGTCGTAATAATATTATATTGTAGTAGTCGGCAACTCCGGTTTCCCGTGTGATATTTTAAAGGAATTAATAGGACAATTCTAAGCAAGATAACATAAGGCGAATAGAAGCTGAAAAGGAAATGTGACACAACAAATTCGTAGCAGAACTGCAAAGAACAACTTAGACCATGTGATAACATAAAAATACATGAATCCTTTACTGTGCAAAGCGATACACTTTCAAAGTGTCAAATATGTATAATGAATTGAACAGTCCATGGACATAAATGTCTTTCTTCTTTTCTGTTCTTTCGTTTCTTCAAATTGAGAGAGAGAGAGAGAGTGGTATATAAAATTTGGGTATAAAGGAGAAATAGCCCCAAAGTTACTTATCTTATTTTTCGACGGGGTTCCACTGGAGAATCTTTCTTCTTTCACGGGCTAATAGACGTTATGCTATTTTTAACACTGGCTTGAAGAACTTGGGTCCCTCGTGTCCAAGATATGTTTTTGTCTTTTTCACCCGGAGTAATGGCTATGGGTCTGTCTGCTATGAGCCCCTTCCAATAACTGATTTTTCTTCTCGTTTTTTTCGCCGATGGGGAGAAGGTGCCACTTCTGTTTTAGGGTCCCAGCCAGTCATTTGGCTTCTCTCTCCTTCTCCCTTCCGGTGTCCGGCGACCTGAGGTTACTAAGTACCAACATCTGTTGATATCCCCTCTGTGACCTACATTCTTTCTTAACGGTATCTTTGACGGTTTGCCACTGTTCATTCAGACGGGAGGATAGTATTAATCTTATTTCTATCGTCTCCGTGGGATATCACGTGACACTTACTTATACCGAAAGAAGGTCAGAGGGTACAATGGATAAAATATTTTAACTATAGAAATAACCAAGACGAGGACATTAGTCGATATGCATCAGTGTATAATGGTGTAATGGTGAGTAAAATTTCTTATCTAATCCATGTTTGAATACCACGATTTAGTGTACAATGATATTTGTGCAGTAGAAAGAATAAATGTTGAGACATGAATCGATTTGCTATTGATGTCTAACTTCTGTAATAAACTTAAACAAACTAAATATAAAAATGGAAGAAATGGGGATTTCAGAACCAGTTGTCAAATATTTATGAATCAAGTGTCAAAACAGGAGTATTCAATTTTATGTCCAAACATTTTATATATATATATATATATATATATATATATATATATATATATATATATATATACATGGTGCCTTCAATAAGTTTCCAGACTTTTTTTGTACAGGCATTTAAAATTGTCATAGACTCTTGAAAATTCAGTATGTTATTGCTATACATCTTATGAGATGACTGACCAATTTTTATGATTTCTGCTTCAAATGAACAGTTACAGCTTGATTGTCAGAGCTGGTGAATTTCAAAAATGCAATCTGGATCTGAGGACACTTTAGAATGATATGCAATAAAATTCTGTTTTAAACTTGGAAAAGATGCCACAGAAACGTATGAGATGCTTCAGACTGCTTTTCAACCATCCCACATGAATCGAGCATCAGTTTTTGAGTGGCATAAGAGATTCAAGGAAGGCAGGGAGTCTGTGAGGGATGATGAGCGGTGTGAGGCGAGTAAGGAAGTCAATACACAAGAGTTGATTGGCCAAAGAGTTAGGGTTAGGGTTAGGGTTACTATGTTGAGGTTTTAAGGGAATTCAGGAAGAGATTCTGTAGGAAGAGGCCAGCACTCTTCAAATCGGGTCAGTGGCATTTCCACCAGGACAATACACCAGTCCACAACTCTATCCTTGTCACAGACTATTTGACCAAGATAGGCATCAAGACAGTTCCTCAATCTCCCTATAGTCCAGACCTTGCTCCCAGTGACTTTTGTTTATTCCCTAAGCTCAGAGGCTGTCGTTATGAGATAATTCAGGAGATAAAAGAGGCTGTGATGAAGGTCATTGACATGCTTACACAAGAGGACTTCCATGGGGCATTCCAGATGTTATTGGAACAGTACAACAAGTGCATTGCAGTTGGTGGAGATTACTTCAAAAGGGACTAGAGTTTCATGTGTGTACTATCAATAAAAGTGCCCATACAAAAAAAGTCTGGAAACTTATTTAATGATCCTCATATATATAAACATCATATTCATAAATAAACATATATATATATATATATATATATATATATATATATATATAAAGAAGCACAGAACCTTATGCTCATTTCCCACTACAGAATATGAGGAGCTACTTGTGCATGTTTAAAATCCTTCACTCCCTCTTATTCTCAATGGGTAAAACTGTGAAGTCAATTCGTATCACTCTCTTATTTGTGGACTGTTGTAGCTCAAAACATACCAGTTCATGAACCTAGGCAATGATCTACTTTCCTTTTTTTACCCATTTTATGACAACATTGTATTAGTGTTTTAAAATCCATGCTGTATGCAAATTATGTGAAAGTGATATTTATTGCCTTCCATTGCATATAAAAATTGATTTTTTATTTATGTCACCAGATGTTGTTTATTAATTAAGCATTTATTGTTTTTAAATCTATTTTCTTTACAATACATCTTCTTTATCACACTGAGCATAAAAGTTTTTGAAGAATCAAGAGTTAAAACAGAGAATAGATCATGTCACTGATAACCCAAAAAGGAACACAACTATTGAGTTATATTGGCTTATTTATTTTTGCAGTCTTACAAATCTATATAAGATATTCCACATGGCTTTATTTAGATTCTTCTTTTGTTTCCTTTCATGGCATTTTTAATGCCATATAGTAAAAGTAAAGTCAACAGCGACCCGAAGGCTCTCTTTTCAATAGCTACTACACCGAGTTTTAAGGGAGGGCGCTACTCCTTTCCCTGGACTGCTCCACTTTACACTTGATCTATACGTTATAATGATGAGTGTTTAGCAAGGTGGCATTAAGTATTATTTTTTGAGTCTTTGGTATGACTCAACTTGAGATTGAACCCTGGTCTCCAGGGCCATTGGCAAGCAGGTCTCTTATTCATATTCTCATGCAACTTTCTCATCCAGGACTTTTCAAAATATAAACAATAATGACAAATAATTAACTGCAAGTAAAAAGATGTTAGAATTTATTGTTATTTTTTTAAAATGTTTTAAATGTTAGGAAAAGGTATTGAGATGTTCTTGAGTTTAACAATATTTTTGCTCTTTAGTTATATTGGCTAATTTTTTTCAGAAAAGAAACAAAATAGAATCATGTCAAATGAAGTCATCAAAGTCGAATTTAGTAAAAAAGCATCAAACAGTTTTATTGGTTTCTTCATTGATTTATACTTTCATTTATAAAATGTTCATTTTTGCCTCTACATATATATATATATATATATACACATGAGAATTTGCTTTAAATTGTAAACACACACACACACACATACACACCACACACACACAAAGAATCAGTTTAACTGATTTCTTAATTAATTTATATTTTTCCATAGAAAGTGTTCATTTTTCCTATACTCGTGAGGTGGGATAAAAAAAACCCTGAAGATTTCAATCTAAAAAATGTTTAAATTCATAATCTAAATAAAAAGATGTGTACAGCTGAGCAGTTTATATAAGAAAGTGATAAAATATAGACTTTTTTGAGAGCTGTTCAATGGCCACCTTGTCAGAGGAGTACAATGAAAGAGATACAAAAACACCCTTTAAAAAGCTCTCACCTCAAATAAAATTGACCAATGACAGCCTACCAACAGACAACATTAGTAGCAAGCTGACAGTAAAGCTGTCTCTTTCTTTGAGAACAGCAACAGAGTCAAAGTAGAGAAAAACAATTCAATCGAGATGTGTACAGCTTAATTAAGAAAGTGATGATATATAGACTTCATCAAGACAAATCAGAGCTAATTTTCCAAACTTTCTGATCGGCAGTATTTTATGAAACATAAGATTTCTGATGATTATTATTCATTAGTGAGAAACCACTTCCCTGTCCCTAGGCAGGCCCATTTTGCATTTGCACCTGGTGGGCCATTGTAAGTCGATCATCTGCTCCCAAAAGGCCTTTCCCACTGGCTGAACATACTTAACAAGCTATGTTTATACTTTGGTGCCCCAAAAGAGGAATACCAAGGGGATCAAGCATTTTTTGTGATTGCTATGCATGAGTCTTGGTTCGTGCAACCACCTCAGTTATAAAAAGACTTAGTCAGAAGTCAGATAAATACCCTTGGAACCACTTTTCAATGAGAGCTCCTCTTTTTCCATGAAGTGACAAAAATTCTTTCCAACTAAATCTATCTGGAAGAATAGTGCATTGAATTGCGAGGCATACTCCTCTTTTGAGGGTGTGTCCACCGATCACCGAATAGTCACAGCGAAAATACGGTTAAGCCTACGAAAAAACGCCAAACGAACAGTGACCACCAAACACTATGACTGGGCCCTATTAAACAACAAAGATGTCAGAGATAAATACGTATTAGAATTGAGAAACAGATTCGAAACACTACAAGAAAAGACGGAAAAAAGTACACCAAACGACGAATACGAAAATTTCGTCAATGCACACCTTGAGGCAGCAGCAAAATACATTCCAACAAAAATTAAAACTAAATATAGAGTCCCATGGGAAACCTTAGCGGTGAGAGAAAAACGTGCACTAGTGAAAACAGCCTCCAAAAACTATCGAAAAAACCCAACAAACACAAATGCCTTAAAACTAAAAACGGCACAAAATCAATTAGCAGGCATATATATAAAGGAACAGACAGAATACATTCAAAATCAGATAGATAAGATCAGAGACTCGGTAGAAGATAGACAATCTAGAATTGCCTGGCAAACAATAAACGAAGTGAGCAGAAGAAAAAGCACAGCCAAAGCTAAACTTAAAGCAGCAAACCAACAAGAAAGAATAAAACTGTGGAAACAGCACTTCGAAAACTTACTTGGAAACCCACCAAAAATAACACATGAACCAATCACCAGAATAATTAGCAAACAATTAGACATTAAACTTGGACCGTTCACACAAGGAGAACTCGACTCGGTTCTCAGAAAAATTAAAAATAGGAAAGCTGCAGGACTGGACGAAATTCCCCCGGAAGTATGGAAGACCAGACAATTCGACGACATACTGCTCCGACACTGCAACGCAGTATACAATCAAAATCCGATAGATAGATGGACGAAGGGATGCATACTCCCCTTCCCTAAAAAGGGGGACCTCGGATTAGCCAAAAACTACCGAGGCATAACACTTACATCCATAGCTGCCAAAATCTACAATGCCCTACTACGAAACCGCATAGAACCCAAAATCGACAACATACTTAGAAAAAACCAAAATGGCTTCCGAAGAAATAGATCTACGACCTCACAAATACTAACCATCCGCAGAATCCTTGAAGGTGTACGGGCAAAGAACCTACAAGCGACATTAATATTTGTCGACTTTACCAAGGCTTTCGACTCCATTCACAGAGGAAAGATGGAACAAATCCTACTAGCGTACGGCATACCTAAAGAAACCGTAGCGGCAATAACGATTCTCTATAGAAACACTAAAGTAAAAGTACGATCACCAGATGGAGACACAGAATACTTCGACATTGTAGCAGGAGTACTACAAGGGGACACGCTGGCTCCGTATCTCTTTATCATTTGTCTAGACTACGTACTTAGAACATCGATTGACAAAATCAAAGAGAATGGCTTCGAACTGACGAAGAAAAGAAGCAGAAGATATCCCGCAACAACAATTACCGACGCAGACTACGCCGATGACATAGCGATACTGGCAAATACACCTGACCAAGCCGAAACACTTCTGCATAGCCTGGAACGAGCAGCAGCAAGCATAGGCCTCCATGTTAATGCACACAAAACGGAATATATGTGCTATAACCAAACGGGGGACATCTCCACTCTAGAAGGAACCCCTCTTAAACTAGTAGACAAATTCACGTACCTAGGAAGCAGCGTCGAATCAACCGAAAAGGACATCGAAACGAGGTTAACGAAAGCATGGACAGCTATCAATAGGCTTTCGACTATATGGAAATCAGACCTAACCGATAAAATGAAACGCAGTTTCTTCCAGGCAGCGGTCACATCGATACTGCTATATGGATGCACTACATGGACGCTAACAAAACGGCTCGAGAAGAAACTAGATGGCAATTACACAAGAATGCTGCGTGCAATCCTCAACAAGTCCTGGCAGCGGCACCCCACGAGACACCAACTGTACGGCCACCTGCCCCCTATCACGAAATCTATTCAAGTTAGGCGAACCAGACATGCTGGACATTGCTGGAGAAGCAGAGATGAACTCATAAGAGATGTACTCTTATGGATCCCCACACACGGCCGCGTAAAAGCAGGACGACCAGCACGAACGTACATTCAGCAGCTGTGTGAGGATACAGGATGTTGTCCTGAAGACCTGCCTAGGGCGATGAACGATAGGGAGGAGTGGCGAGAGAGGGTCAGGGATATCCGTGCTGCCAGCACGATATGATGATGATGATGATGAAATCTATCTAGCTATCTATCAATCTATCTATCTATCTATCTAAAGAGAGAGAGAGAGAGAGAGAGAGAGAGAGAGAGAGAGAAGGAGGAAAAGGAGAAGAAAGAGAAGAAGAGAGTGGGAGTGAGAGAGACAGAACATGTATGTGATTACTGATGTTCATATAATGACATCCTTATTAAGTTTTATTTATGTACTATAAATATTTCATTGATTTTTTTTTCATCAAATGTATTATTTTTCATTTTCTCTGCTTTGTCCCATTCTGATTTCAACTTGTGTTCTTTTTAAGATCTTTATTCACAATTTCTTTTTTCAAGTATTCTTTTTTTCACAACGTAAATAACTAATTATTCTTTAGCTTTTCTCAGAAGTCACCAATCTTTCGATAGAGGAGTGTTTATATATGTACACACAAGTGTCACATCAACACACCTATTGATTGAATCATTGAATTGATAGTTAATACAAAAATGATGGGATTGTTCACAAACAGATCATTTCTGCTTTAGATCAGAGGGTAGTATCTGTGTATTAGCCAAATATTGAAGTGTTATTTTTGCCTGATATCAGAGGCATAGTTACTTGAACTCCAGGCAGGTATTTGAAGTCAGTATCTGTTTCTATTTCTTGAAATTATAAAATAATAAAAGCAAAAAGTATTTGAAATCTTTTTAAATTCTAAAAATTAGTTTTATTTTAACTCACACACTCACATATACACATATTCATATATGTGTGTTTATGTTTAAATAATTCTAATTTCTAATGTATATATATATATATATATATATAAGGCAGAGAGAGAAAGAGAGAAAGAAATAGATTTTATATATACATAGCCTGAACATATAGTTTCAAAGAAACACCCCCACTCTCACCCTAGAAATCCAGGTATTGACTTATATTGTAAGACTCTTGACAAATTGTTGAAGTGCAAAAAAGAGATGAAGAAATGTCATTTGACATGAAAAAATCAAATTTGTTTTGTGAATGAAGGGAAACTAAATCTATTGACAGCAAAAAGTGTTTTCCATCTGGTTAGACAGAAGAAATCATTTGCAGGCATAAACATCAACAGTGACACTAAGAAAAATAACAAAATGAAACAAAGTAATAAGAAGACAACAAGGAGGTGGAAAATCTATTTTTTATACACACATATAGACTCTAGTTAAAATACTAGTCTATGCTTGGAGAGAGATCAAGGCTTGCATCAAAGCTGTTTATTCTATTGTCACTAAAATGGTAATTCTTACTATATAATATAATTCTACAGAGCAGAAAAATATTTATCAATATATCTTTCATATTATCTAATGAAGTTAAAGAACGTACTAATGCTGAGTTGATAACATTTGTTCCCGTCTGAGTTAAGTTATGTAAGATTGCTGTATATATATATATATATATATATATATATATATATGTGTGTGTGTGTGTGAGTGTATGTTAGGAACAAAAGAATAGACCCCTAAATGTTGGTATAAAAAGAATTCTTTTATTTCTCTTGATTAGTTTCAGCCATCATCAGAGGATGTTTAATGTTTAACTGTTTCAAGACCAAAAGATGAAGATGTCATTAATCAGGAAGATTAAAGTAAAAGGTAAAATTAATAACACTTTTAAATATTTTTATTAATATTTGAGGCTTAGAATGCAACATTTTGGGTGTGGTTTAGTCTGTTCTTAAGTTCATTTGCTATAAGGGTTTCAAGATGTAATATCCATCTATTTTTATAAGTTACAAGAACAGCAATGTAAAATTGACATTTATTGAAAAAAATTCAGAAAAAAATTTTTTTTTAATTCAATCATCTATTGAATGACCCTCATCTTCAATTAACTGAATCTGTTGATAATTATAACAAGCTCGTAAAAACTTGAGTGCTCAAAACAAAACAGCTAAAGCAAATATCAAAACATTAAAAATACAAATATGCAAATATCTAAGTACTTCTTAAGTGAACAATCATCAAGTACAGTAGAGAATGGAAAGGTATTGATATATTACATTAAGCTTCCAATATTATGATACTCTTGGGTGTTTGAAAGTGACATTATGAGAAATTTGCTGTTATAATGATTGGTTTTATACAAAGGGTAATAGAATTATTTCTAGTTTATCATTAATTATAAGATTTTGTTTTCTTTTCTATTCAGATTTCTGTGTTACTTTAGATGGCATTATTTTAAGGGCTTACTGATTTTAGTATTAAAATAATTTACAGACATCTCTTTGTACTCTTGCTGCCAACTCATCTACAAGAATATGCCATAACCAGTTGAGTTTACTCTATATAAGCCTTGCCCATCAGACTATCATGTAGACTTGTTCCTCAGACAGTACCTTTCTATTTCCCTAAAGAGAAAAATGTGAGCATTGTCAGTCATGTGTGATTAATACTTAGAGTGCCATAGACTATTTTTAAAAGTGGCAGAAATTAAAAAGACTTTGAAAAATCAAAGTGCTGAATCAACTTCAGAGTTGGGCTGAAACAGTTAGTGTTATATTGCACTAATGACTTAAAAAAACAAAGAATGAATCCATTCCAACCTAAAGGTTAAATAGCAGAGAATACTGTGCTTTCAGGATACACTGGTTCATTTAGTCTTGGTTGTACAACTACTAGTTGACAGACATCTCTGATTCTAATCTATGTGTGGAGCCTTAAATACAGACAGATCCTTGTGAATGGTACCAAGTAACCTATTCAACATGCTGCATATTATTTAGAGTGGAGGTGGATACTGTCAAAAAAAATCTCATTAACCTGAGAGATGGTAAGAAGAATTACTTGGCATGGTACCCTGCTAAGTTATGGCTTAAAAGGACCATTCACTACTATATATATATATATATATATATATATATATATATATATATATATATATATATATATATATCAGATTTACCAGCAGAAAATATCTTCAATCATTTGTCAGAGTTTGTTGTCAATTTTGTGTATATATACACAATTTTGTGTATATCTATACAAATAGATAGTTCATTTGCATATTTGTGTATGATTGTATCTGAGTCTGGCAATAAAATGTGCATTGTTTCTTTTTTATTTATTTATCTTTTGTTTAGCTTCATGAAAGATATTTATTTATTTTACTTTATTTTTTGAATAAAAGATTTTTCTGTGTTACTAGTTTTCTGGAAAGATAAGATATCTAGCCAGCTGAGATTTGTTTTATTTCTTTCTGGGTTTTTCTCAACAGTTTTTAGAAGATTTATATCTGCATGGGGTGAGGCAGTGTGAATCTGAGAGACATTTTAATTGATAGGGAGTTTCCTTTACAATGTATAAAGGAATAGATATTGATAAAATTTGTTGCTGCATAAGTAAAAATTTTTGCATTTCTGTTTCATAGCCTTTATAAATATATATACATATATATATATATATAGAGAGAGAGAGAGAGAGAGATTCTGATTGATTGTACAGGTTGTTGATTTTGAGTCTGGGTCATATATAAAAAATCAACACACACACATGCACGCGCACACACACACACGGACATTTATATATCATGGACATCTCCATCTCTCCAATTCAGATTTCTGTATTGCACAGCCATATGTGTGCAGATTGTTCAACTGGCCAGCTTCTTTCCTGCATATTTACCTACGTATGTGAAAGTTTAGCAATCTATTGTGAGCTGCAGTATTTGGCACATTCTGATACACTTTAATGCATCTAGTCAAAGCACTAGATGACTTAAAAACCTTTTCCAGGAAGTAGGACGTCTTTTCATGGGTTCACATGTGATGAACAAAACAAGCTTTTGATGGGAACAAGTGATTAAAAATGTTAAAAGTCAGGTTGAGCTGTGGCTCAGTGGGTAATGCTTTTTTTTTAAAAGCATTTTTTCAGTTTGAAGGGATCCTTATGTTACTGCATCTTCTTCATGAATGAGTTTAGGCCACTCATCAGTCAGTTGCTCAGAAGTCATTTACTGATATTGATTTTTTGAAACTTCAAGTCATAATAGGTGACATGCATTCTTAGTCTATTTGTTAGTTTAGCTAACCATATAATACAGCCTTTAGAAGTCTATTGTCACCTATTTTTACAACATGGTCTGCTTGTTGAATCTGATACATAATTTTCATTGCTAGAACTCATCATCTTCTGAAGATCCTCATAATCAGGAGTGAATAAATCCCAGCTGATTCCAAAAATTCTTCAAAGGCCCTTTTTACCAAATTTATGTGACAACTTAATATATCTGTGATAAATTGTTCAGGTTTTACTATATATATATGTATATATATTTAGAGAGAGAGAGAGAGAGAGAGAGAGAGAGTATGAGTGGTTATATATATATATATATATATATATATATTAGTTAGGTTTCTTTAAAAACAACAAATTTTGTTAGTTTATCTTTTTTGTATTTTTTATTCTTTTCAAATATTTTATATCACTGGGTCACAAGTATGAAGGAACAGCCCAAAGTTCACATTATTTTTGATCAAATACTTTCAAGTAACATTACCAAAGTCAATGATATTAATATTTTTAATAGATTATTTATTGTCTGGGCATTTAGTCTCAATAAATAATATTGTTGCTTTTCTATAGAAATTTCAAAATGCTTGTTCCCTTATCTTATTAATGGTGGGCAGTTTAACCTTGATGAAGATTGCCTCAAGAATCTTTTCTTACAATTTTTTGTATTATCTATAATTTTGTGGATTTTTGATAGAAGCAAGTTATGTTGTTTAAGGTGTTGAATGATTGAACTTTAGTCAGTGTGGTGGCATGTGAAGCATCTGGAAATTGTTGTAGTTGTCATTCTTATATATATATATATATATATATATATATATATATATATATATATATATATGTGTGTGTGTGTGTGTGTGTGTGTGTGTGTGTGTGTGTGTGAATTCAAGGAATTGCTAATTACTCCTTATCTATTGTATTCAACAAAACATGTTTAAAATGAAGCTGCTGCTGCTGCCTATATATACATATATATATATATATATATATACAATATGTATATGTGTATGTGTGCATGTGTGTGTGTGTGTGTGAACATATCTTGGTATGTGGATACATTTATTTATATTGTATCTATAAATCTATAACATCATAAAGAAAAATAGCATTCATTTTAAGCAACAGATATTTGATTTTTAACCTCATTTCTTCATCTAGCTAATACCCTTAATTGAATAGGAAATATGAATCTAATCACTTTGATATTATTGCGCTCAAACTTGGACTCCAGTGTCAAGACATTGAAACTGGAATGTAATATTGAGATTGGAAGGCATAAAAAGAAGAGTGACAAAAATAATAAAAAGAGTAAAAGATTACAGAGACTGGAAGAATTACAATAAACTACTAAACTAAAAAGAAGAATCAGAGACAATTTAATTAAAAACTTTAAAATAATTAATGAAATTTCTCATTATGATGACCATTTTTTAAATATCTTTCCTCAAACTGGAAATTTACTGTCAAGGAAGATTTCAAAAATGAAGTCTATTTACCAATTTGATTTTTTAATTAATAGAATGATATGTTTTTGGAACAAATTGGCTTATCAGATCAAGAACAGAAAAAGTGTGAAAGATTTTAAGATTGAATTAAATGAATTCAGAAAGAAAAAGAAATTAAGACAGCATTTTTGGGAACAATTTGATGAAATATTTAACATAATTTGATATGTGTATGAATATTGTATTGATATTGCATATATGTTGTGTGCAAAGATTTTTTTTCTTTTAAAGATTGATGTGAGAAGATAGTAAAAAGAAAGCATAACAAGCAAAATAAATAAACTAATCTCCTCCATAATTTGCTATTTTTATAAATTTTCAGGATAGGCATAATTTTTCTTTAATCAGTTTTCAACTAGAAAAATTTTTCATTAGATGTTTGTTTGTGTGTAGATTGAAATGTTTGAATAAAAGGTAAACACTTTTTTTTCACAATTGTTAACATTGACTTGATGGATTTTAAACTTTTTGTTCAAGCTTGAAAGATGTTGACATTTGATTTCTACATCCTTTTTTCTTTATAGCTGCCACCAGTGTTCCCAAAATTCAATGTAAGAATGCTACAACAATATAATTTATTTGAGACAAGTCAGTAATTGTGAGTTCATATCTTTTTTTATAATTCAGTTGCCTTCTAAAGATTTTGGTGTATTAATAATGTCTAAAAACTTACCCTGCTAAAATAAGTTGTTTTCAAAAACTCATTTTTATAATTAAAAAAAAATGGTTAAGCTTTTCAATTACCTGTGTTCATTAGCCATCTTTTAAAACCTTCTTTGCTGTGCATTGTGCATTTAACAACAGTTAAAAACTAGTGAATAAAAATTGATTAACTTTGTTATTTTAGTAATGAATTTTCTTCCTTTTTTTTAAATTTTCATTTTCATCATCTCTCTCTGTGACAACTAACTACTATGATAGAATACATGATTGAAATAAAAGATTTCTTTAGTATACATCCTGTTGTTGTTATTTTGGCAGGATGTTTTTAAACATTCTTTCATTCTCTTTCTTTGGAAAAAAAATCAGAATCTTTTCATTTTTAGGATGCCACTCTCATATCCGATACAGGCTCCCCCTTTTCATCTCTACATCTATTCATTTGTTTTCTTTACACTTTGCAGTGGTTGATTTGTTAAATCAAATATTGGAGAAAAAGAAAACTTGAAAAAAAAGAAAAAAAAAAACATCTTGCTGTTTTTAGGTTGTCATTAATTATGAGTGAATTAATTTTTCTTTTAGCTGCAGGGAGCTTGAGGTGAATTCAATACATAAAATAAAATTCTGCCTTCGTCATTCCAGGTGAAAAGATTTGTATATGTAAAGCCAATATGTAATAATAAAGTGAAAGAAAAATCTAGGTGTAATTTTATCACCAAATTAACATATGTAAATGTCATTTTTTTTTTGTTCAATCTGTATTTCCTAAACGTCAAGTTAAATGAATTTTTCTCATTTTTATTAGGTAAATCGTATAAGAAACGGTGGTTGATTTAAACAATGTTTGGTTTCATACTATTTTAGAGAGAAAAATATGAATTTGATATAGAATATTTATCAAATGAATGTTTGTTATTTGCCATTTAAAATCAATGGCAAATATCATTTGATATTTACAGTATAATAATCAAACGATTGTTTAACCTGAAGCATGTCATACAAGGTATGACATGCTTGGTATTGATAGAAGTTTTTAAGATGCAAGTATGAAATATTTTTTCTAATTATAGGTATTATACCATGTAATATAATTATGAACATTCATTATGACACAAGCAAAGGGCACCTAATAAGATTCAAACTCACTTTTGTAGTAATGGTCAGTTAAGATACACTGTTACTCACAAATTCATAGCAAGTTATCTTGTATTCACGACTCTAAATGGTATGTCCAAGGAAAATAACACTATTTATTTCTAAAGTTATATACTTTAAAATTCTAACTGAAGTGGTGTATTACAGCCAAAAAATAAGTCTGCAAAAACATATATTGGTTAGTTGTTTGGGTTTTATGACATATCAACCTTTGTAGGTTATTTAATGCCAAATCCATTTTTATACAAATAATCAGTTCTATTTCAAACAATTCAGTTTAGCATGAGTACACAGTTCAATTGTCAAAAACATTTCTATTTCAAGCTATTTAGTCAAACAGTTCTAATTCAAACAATCCAGTTTAGCATAAGTACAGTTTCAATGTCAAAAACATGTCCATGATTCAGTTTAACATAAGTGCACAGCTGAGATGTCAAAATAGTTCTATTTCAAGCAATTTGGTTAAGCATAAGTACACAGTTTAGTTCTATTTGATCCATAGATAGCACCCTATCAGGTGCTACCACTCCAAGCCAGAGTGGACTTGAGAGTGATGGCAATGAAGGGGTACTCTACATTCCTCAAAGCTCCAGCATTACAGAAACCTTACCATCAGATTTTTAGTGTCATATCCAGGACACTTGTTGGAGGTGGGGGTCTTACCTTTCTGCAGAGATGCAGTAAGTATATTCTACAGCCCCAGCCAACAGGGCAAAAAGACATATGGCATTCTATGAGGACACATTTTCTTTTTATATATGTGTGTGTATGTGCATTTACAAATATATATATATATATATATATATATACATATATATATATATATATATATATATATATATATATATATATATATATATATAGGCAGCAGTCTTTCTCTTATGTATGATTCATTAAAAATAATGATGGAAAGAAACTTTTAGGCTATTTTTACATAAAAATTGAACTAGAATTAAGAAATCTTGTCATAAAAATATTCAAAAAATAATTATCAAAAAGCATCTTGTCTGTGGTTTTTGATATGAACACACACACACACATTTATATATATATATTTATATATATATATATGAGTGTGTGTGTAGGGGTAGACTGGCTTGCCAACAAAGAAAATTTTTAAAAGACAGAAGAAAACAACATTTTTGCTAACATTTCTTCTATATTCTAAAATTTACCTGAAGTAGACAGAATTATAATATCTATTAAGTTAGGCTTCAGTTTATGTTTGGTTTTTCAGATCCATATAAGAAGTGTGAATGCTAAAAAGTTGATTAGCATTGTTTATATATGAAATAGAGTTTGCTGTATTATAAGTTAGTTGGATTTCACAGCAATCAATAGAAACAAATTGAGAATAAAGACATCTTCCTTTGAAAATATTTATTTACATAATGCTCGTTAAAATTTCTGAATGGAACAAAATGAATGAAATTAAGACTGTGAAAGAAAGAAATAAAATCAGTAAGCTTTCAAGTTTTATAGAATAATGGATTATTATTCTGTCTTTTGTGTTAATAGAAAAGAATTTTATAAGATCATTGATTAATAATCAAATTAGTAGCCAAATAAAAATCAAAGACTGGCTTAACTGTTTTTACTGACTCTTTGTGAAACTTAATTCTAATTACTTCACATTCTGCCTTACAAACAAGTTAGGGCATTTGTGTATTTGGATGTGTGTTTATGCATCCAAACACCTGATTATATATACATATGAAATATACATGTACATTCAAAGTGAACATATGTATACATGCATTCATGGAAATATTGTATCTAGAAAATG
>CAUZXS010002144.1:0-35000 GCA_963585895.1 Sepioteuthis lessoniana
TATACATATATATATATATACACACATACACACACGTACATAAATATACACACACACACACATATATATATACACACACACCCACACTTGGACATAAATATGAATATATACATACACACATATATATATGTACATAAATAAATATATATATATATATATATATATACACACACACACACACACACACATATATATATATATATATACACACACACGTACATAAATATACACACACACACACGTGTGTGTATATATATATATATATATACACACACACACACACACACACACACACAGACACACACACATAAAAGCATACGATAAGATAAAATAAGACCATCATTGAAAAGTTAAAGAAAAAAAAAAAAGACAACCTGTTTTTGAAATGAAATTTTGAAAATCCTATAAAAACTGAAAACTTTTCAGAGCTTGAGTTCATAGTAACACATTGTAACTTCAGATCATCAGAATATCCCTTTCATAAATTAGAGTAAAAAATTCAAATGGACATGTATCATGTTATTATTCAATAATTCCATTAAAACTATTAACATGGTATAAAATTGAGCCTTTTTTTCAACAATAGTATGACATCTTTTCTGAAAAAGAGTAAATTTAATTAGTTGGGATTTATAGTTTTCATTTTACATTATCATTGGTAAGGTTTTTGGATTATATCATTCATTTTTTTCTGTAAAATAGAATTTGTCGCTGGTTTCAAATTCTTGCCTTACCGGTATGTCATTCCTTTCATCTCTAAAAGAAAAAAAATGTTACACTGCTGCTTAAAAAAGATTGTTTAAGATTCTGTTTTACAGCTCATATTTGTTTCTTCTAAAATATAAGAAAAATGCCAAAAATCAAAAATCTCCAAAAATCATTTTGGCAAACAAAGAAGCATTAT
This sequence comes from Sepioteuthis lessoniana, assembly GCA_963585895.1. Taxonomy (NCBI): domain Eukaryota; kingdom Metazoa; phylum Mollusca; class Cephalopoda; order Myopsida; family Loliginidae; genus Sepioteuthis; species Sepioteuthis lessoniana. Next base: position 905 of record CAUZXS010002144.1, read on the forward strand.
TCACATCATGCAGTTAGTAATAAACGATAAACAAACAAGATATTAAAGAATATAGGAAATATATTACATTGGGAAACTGTGTTAATTTTAAAAAAATGAAATCTATCTGGGAATAAAGCAAAAATTTATTCTGAGCCTATATAGCTATAAAATGAAAACAGCATTAAAATTTAAGACAGATGAAAAAATATCAACTTGGAAATGTCCTGGGAATAAGTTTTGCAGACCATAAGCACAAACACAAATTTATTCTTCATTAAGGCTTGCACTCATAAGGTCTTTAGTCAGACAAATCTGAGTTAATATCTATATGCACACAGAGGAAAAAATATTAAAAAAGAAAGCCTGTTACTAAAATACAGATAAATTTTGCCTGCCTTTAAAATCAGCTTTCAGAAGTGATACTTTTTGAAAAATCCATAAACTCTTGCAACTGGTAAATAATACACTTCTTCAGTTATCAAGCAGATGTATTCTATCATTACAATGAGTTTTGTCCTCACTGAGTACTCCATATTTCTCACCTTGTGCCAGATTAAGGTAAGCTATTTATTTTACACATATACACTCATTGAATTCATAGGTATAGTAAGGATTTTTACGAATTCATTAAACTAGGATCTTTTTGACTATAATAAGGATCCTTTTACACATTCATTAAATTTGAGGACAAGGATGTCTTTTTTGGTCTTTCAAATATTTTGCCAAAATTCATTGACAAGAAAGAGAAGTTGAATCTTCTTTTGGTCCAAAATGAATAAGGAACTTTGCTAAGTTAACCTAACTTGTTCTATGGTTGAATTCATAACGAAAATCTTAGGAGCAACTAATTGAGGCCTTTTCCCTTCTCAACAAATTTGGGACTCAAAAGAAAAAATAAACGGAAGTAATAAACATGCATTTTAATTGCACACACAAGGAATAAACATCAAGATTCTCAACAACAAACATGAAAAAATGCAATGGCACATTTCTGGCATAGCCAATCAAATTCAAGAAGCCTGTCACATCACTCAAAACATGCAAAGGTGAAGAAAAGCAAAAATATAAAACATTGCATAGCACTTATGTTAGCATTGTGATTATGATGATAATGGTTATGATAAGAATAATTTAAATATACATTTCTGTATACTTTATAAAACAGAAAAATAAAATCTTTACTTATGATCTATATCACAAAAACAATTGTATAACAGGAGCTGCGATTCAGTTTCCTGTGGACAGTAAACAGTTTATGGTAATATATAAAAAAAAAAATAAAAAAATACATAATAGTCAAAATGAAGCAAAAAATGAGTTGTCATCGCATTTTATGTTTTAAATCAAATGCAGTCTGTATTTGGAGTTCATAATTCTCTCTCTTGCAAATATATATATATATATATATGAGATATTATGAAATCCAATAAATCTGGAGTTGGAATAATTCCAAGTAGGATCAATAAAATGTTCAAAAATGGAATATTAGATTTAAATAATCCCGGTCAAGAGCTCAATGTAAATAAAATCCACAAAGCAAATAACTTTCTCTTCAAATTTTTTAATCCATTTTCTTATTTGATCTGAAGAAGTCCTGTTAATATTTTAGAGTATTGATTTATATCAATGCTTTTAACAGGATGGAAATAAATTTATTATCTTAGTGTGACTGATTGTTGTTTCTTTCTTAAGAGAAAAAAAAAAATATATATATATATATGTGGTTAGAATCCAATGCCGCAAGTGCCTCCAAACTGCAAAATCATTACAGTGTTCAATACGCACAAATGCAGAGCAATATTAGAATATACCATCAAGTATAAAAATGAGGCAGGATAATAACTCACAACTCTGAGTTTCACATCTCCAACCTTCAGGTGGGCTAGTGATCCATATGTCCTACATATTTAAGAATATGTGGATCACCTGAAGATGGAAGATATGAAACATGAGTTCTGATTTATTACCTAGCCTTATTTTCATGATTGTTAATTTATTGTGATATTTCTCTCTCTCTATATATATATAGATTAAAGTACAAAGAAAAGTTGATGACCCAAAGGCTCTCTTTTCAATTGCTACAACACCAAGGTGTAGGGGTAGATGCCACTCCTTTCCTTAGATTGCTATACTTTATCCTTGAAATGTACCTTACAATGCTGAGTGTTAAGCAAGGCAGCCTCAAGTACCATTTTTTGAATCTTTGGTATGACTCAACCTGGTATTGAATGCCGATCTACAAGGCCATTGGCAAACACTCAACCCACCAGTCCAATTGGCCTATATATATACACACACATATATATATATATATTTGTGTGTATACAAAAATAAACTTCTCTTGGAGAAATAAAGGTGTTAAATTCAAAGAGTACAGCTGGAGAATCAATAAAAACAAAAGTATCAAAATATTTTACAGTCATTAGAAAACCAGGACGAAAAAATTGTCAGTTAATTTGATAATTTCTAATAAATTTGAATAACAAATTAAAACCTTTTTACAAGGGCTAAAACTTCCTTGAAGCTCACACCATAAATTATAGGACTTAAGATTAACCCTTTCGCTATTCAAAGCAAATTTGGTGTCTACTCATAAGTTTATACAAAATTTTATTCTCTATTTTAAATGCATTTTGAGAGTCATATGACCCTCAAATGTGCTACCTGAAACAGTAGAGACCCTCAAAACAATGAAAGATTTAATGATCTTTGAAATTATGAGAAGAAACATTATCCTCATTAACATGAATTATTTTGACTAGCATCCCAATCTTTCTTATTTTGATGTGAATGCACTTTAACTTTCCCAACATTATTTAATGGAGGTGCACTAAGCATGACGATTACCAGCAGAGGAAATGGAATCTGGTAGCCAAGTTTAAATCTCGGACAAAATGGTCTGCATTTTTTATTTCGTGTTTTCTTTAAGAAAGGCATGAATCTACCTGATCTCCCTCCAGCTGTGGGAAAATAATAGGGTAGAGTGGGCTCTTTAGCCTTGAATTAAGCAACAAGTCTAGAAGAAAAATTCTGAATTCAAAACAGCTTTACTCTGCTAAAGAATTCATCTTGTGTCACCTGTGCCATAAGAGTTGGGCAAATACATATTTAACATTCTAAAACAAGATATTCAAATCATTTCATAAATTATTTTCTCTAGAATCCCTATCTTTGTTGTTTTTATCCTTTGCTTTTAGTTTGAGTCTACACCATTACTTCTTAAATCTTGTTTAATATCCAAAAATTATTATCATTATTTAATAACATTACGTTAGACAAATGTTGTTCCTGGATAGGATTGTTATTTCTTAATTCTTTGTTATACAAGCATAGGAAATTTTCTGACCTGGATAATGAAATTCAAAAATTAACATTTTCTAAGTAAAAACAGGTAAATAGATATTTTCATTTGCGTAAGGACTGAATAGAATAGCATGCAAATAATATTTTACATGTACTTATATTAAACTTATTCAAAAATGAGCAAAAATATTTCCCAGAAAATAGATTTTAGAAATTTGTGACTGTAATGTCAATTGTTTTCACATACTAGCGACCCAAATATAGTGTCCCATCATGTTTTGAAATTTCATTACCTAGGTCACAAAAGAAAAGTTTAAAGAGAGAAATAGATCTTTTCCATTTATTTTATATATAAGAAATTGAGAAATAATACATTTTCCCCAAGAAAAAAAAGCTTGTTACATAATAAATTTATTTCTACAAATATTTCCATGTTTGTTAAAAGGATGTACGTGTATACCATATCTACTTGAGTATAATGCAACCAAAATCAATATTTTATCCTAATATTGGGGGAGGGGAGGTCACACCGTATGTGAGATACAAACTTTGTATGAGTAAATGGTTGGCCAAGGATAGGCCTAAGCCAACTGGTATGCCTGGTCTACTGTAAATTTAACAAGCTGACAACTGTAAGGCACCTTTTCAAAAGTTTTAAAAAGTCAGTTCTCAATGGGATGATAATAATAAAGTATTATAATTAGGATTGTGGTAAAATATTACATTTCCATATCATAGTTTGTTGACTGCCACTACTTACCTTAGCTTATCAGTAGTTTATTTTTTTACCACTAGATGGCTCACATACAGGTATGTTGTCAACTGTGTTTATATTGCCGAAGTGAGTCCTTTTTGTTAAAATTACTCAAAAAATTACAGAAAACTAAGCAAGTTGAAGAGGAAATATATTTCCACAAACATATGAGTCTTAGCCTACTGAAAATGGAACTTGTACAATACACAGGTAATATGATGATATATATATATATATATATACACACACACACACACACACACACATACACTCATATATATACAGTTAAGTTGGAAGAAATATGAGGATATTATTCTGACTAATTCTTTGTATAACAATAATATAACAAAAAACAGAAAATACTGTATTGGTGAAAATAGAATAAAAACAACAAAGGTAAGGATATGGTTGTACGTTCTTGTTAGTCTGACAAGATTCTGATCCTGGACATTGGTTTGAATAAGGTTCTATGGAAGATGAACCATTGTTAGTAGAATAAATCTCCCTTTTCCACACAGCTGATGTTATCCTAAGGTCGAGAGAGAGTTGACACAACTTTGCCCCAGTTTCATTATCCTATTTACCAACCCCTCCGCTCGGGCAGGATGTGACACAAAGTCAATTTTTAAGCGGAGTTTAACAGGTTTTAATTCAGAGTTTTCCTTCTCCTAGACTAGTTGCCTAACCAAGGCTGAAGAACCTAGTCTGTCCTACTATTTGCCCCAGTTTCATTATAGGAGTTACAAGGCCAAGCTTGATGCCAACATAAGACTGTCTGAGGATCTACATCTGATTCCGAGGTGCCCATGGGGTAATGGTTATCATAATAGGAAATGGATACAGCAACATAAGTTCAAATCCTGGATAAGGCTGATTGCATTTCACATGGCCCTAATACCATTGGGAAAGGTATGAATCCAATTATTCTCACTCCAGTTATGAGTAAATAGCAGGGCAGTCTGGGTTCTTTAGTTTCGGTTAGGCAACCAGTCTAGAAGGAAAATTGACTTTAAACGTGTTAAACTCTACTTTAGGAAAATTGGCCTAGTATCACATTCTACCAATGCAAAGGGGTTGGTAAATACATATATCTGATTCAGAGTTATCTTTTTCTTTGACTGGTTACCAATCAAGGCTAGAGAGCCCAGTCTGTTCTACTTTTTTATTCATTGCTTGTGTAAATTGTAAAGCTTTGGGTTGGGAGGGATCTTACCTCTTCACAGATGATATAGTCAGCATTTTCTAAGCCCTGCTGACTGGGTGACTGAACAACATTAGACCAAGAGACAAACAAATGGACATTTTAAAATGCAGTGATCTCTGTTTTTTGGGGGGGTTACCAATAACCCACACATTTCAAGAAGCACCACATGGCTAAATACTTGTCTTTTTATTTAATCTCCAGCATTTGATTGTTTTTGGTTGATTTTTATGGCATATCAATTCTTGTAGGTTATTTAATGCTAAATCCTATATATATATATATATATATATATATATATATATGATTTGTTAGTAAATAGTTTGTTGGTAACTTTATTTTTGAATGAGTTGTTAGAGCTTATTTGTTAGCACACAGTTGAATGATTTCAAGTATTCCTATCTAACACTAATAATTCTATTTATCAAGTATTCCTACCAAATCAAATAACTGGCACACAGCTGTATTGGTTTCAAACAACAACTCATAATTCTTAGTAAATGATTGAACAGTTTTATTAGATCCATAGATGGGACCTTAACAGGAGCTACTACTCTGGGTCAGAGTGGACCTGGGAATAGTGGTAATAAAGGGGTACTCCACATTCCCCAAAGCTCCAGTACTGGAGCCTCACCATTAAATGCAGTTTAGTGTCATATCCAGGACACTCATTGTAGGAGGGATCTTAACCCTTTGCAGAGAAGCAGTCAGCATATTTTACAGCTGTAGCCAACAAGACAGTCTAACATTTGAGAAGACAATACTTGCTGAAAGAAATAATTCCTTTTTTGGCATCTTTGACTATAAATGACTAGTGAAATTTATGAAAAATTTTGAGGTGCCTTAGATTCATCTTCTTAAGAGCCTAAAAAAGCAGAGTTTTTACAAAGGCATTTCTTAGACTCCTCCAGGCATTCCTAGCTGTAAAGCTAAGGGGATTTAGACCAACATTTTATCTATAATACCAGTTAAATTGGTACAATGTTACATCTGAACCCATCATATTTAAAGGAAAAATGTCTATTATTTATAAACAATCTAATATGATGAGCAGGAATACAATAAATAGTTACCTCCCTATAAGAATCGGCATGTCAGTTAGGGTATTACATGACAATCCAAGAAACTCATTCTTGACCTCTCTTTTGCTTTTGTTCTTTGAACAGTAGAGAAGTTGTCTCTGACCCTTCAAGGGAATGGTAAAACCACATAGCTATTTTACCCACACTCCTCAAGGAAGTCCTTTTCTATTTTATACTCCTTATTGGCCAAATGAGTAGAGTGTTTGCCAATGGTCCAGGAAACCAGGGTTCAATCCCAGATCGAGTCATACCAACGACTCAAAAAAATGAAGTTGATGCCACCTTGCTTAACACTCAGCACTATAAGGTAAGGATTAAATGTAAAGTGGAACAATCCAGGGAATGGAGTAGCATCCTCCCTTACACCTCAGTGTGGCAGCTATTGAAAAGAGAGCCTTTGGGTCACCCTCAACTAAGGTTGCCAACTTACATACTGTTTAAATATTCTTGTATGTTTAAATGAGTTTATATTGACTTTCTTTCTGTTTTGTTCAATGTTAGTATATCATGGATATAATCATGCAAATATTGGTCCTTGGTGAGTGAGGACTTGACTAAATAACTTCCTTATCACCAAATATTCCAAAAGATGCATCTATAGATATACAATACATTCTACACAACATATATTTAGAGTATATATGCTTGGATGAGTGTAACATCATTTCACTGCTCTAGTCCAAACAGATAAAGTAGTTATGGGAGAGTGGTTTTCCAAAGCACATTATCTAACACTCTTCTCCATCAATTTTGTATGATATCAGTGACACGATATTTGTTAACATGTCTGTAAATGGAATAGAGAGCAGGGATAGGTAGTTTCATGCCTTTATTTAGAAGGTGCAAGTTGAACATTAATAGTTTCAGCAACTATTTTGTTTGCTGATACCATTACTTCATGTCCACCTTATACACAACAAAGACCATATTCAATTACAAGGGTATTTTGGAGATGACTTCTCACTTATCTTTTGGATCTTTTTGTATCTTTGGGAATATTTGGTGATAAGGAAGTTATTTAGTCAAGTCCTCATTCACCAAGGACTGATATTAGCATTAGTATATCCATGATATACTAACATTGAACAAAACAGAAAGAAAGTCAATATAAACTCATTTAAACATACAAGAATATTTAAACAGTATGTAAGTTGGTGATCTTAGTCGAGGGTGACCCAAAGGTTCCCTTTTCAATAGCTACTACACTGAGCTCATCGCATTCTCAACTGTACAACACCTAGAAACATTTAATATGTGGCCTCCTTTTTATAATACCAGTGCAATAGCTTGATATTTGGATGCTTGTTGAATTTTACAAATAAGGCTCTTTTGATTGACCCTTTGTTGTCGGTCAAACAGCCAAGCATCAGGTTTACTGGTACCAGGAGGTGCCATTTCATTACAATTACCTACACTCATCAAATAAGTAATTTTATTTTATTGTACCCTTTTTACATACTGCTTGTTCATGGAACATGTGTATATTTTTATCTGTTCGGATACATTCATGTATTTTTTCTTTTGATATCATGGATATGTATTTGTATATATTAAATGTTAAAAGTTCTTGTACATGTAAATGAGTTAATCTTGTCTTTTGTTCTCTTGTATTCAGTGTTTGTATATCACAGATATTCAGTGAAGTTATGAAAATAATTCCCCCTTGCCAATGTTTTCTTTTCTTCTCTATCACACTACAATGGTTTTGACTTACATATGATAAATAAAGAAGAGAAGCAAGTTTTTAAAATTACTAGAAGGCAGATCCATGAAAGCAGGTCATAACACACAGAGATCAAAATGTTGGACACAAAACAACAAAGATGAAGATACTAGACTATTGAACAATCTATGGAAATTTTAAGCCAATTTTTTAAGAGAAGCATCAGTGAATTCCCTGATGCCTGCAGTTTCTACTGAAATGTCACAGATATTGTTGGTACCTTAACTATTTATGGATAACATGCAACCCAAACTTTAGACAACAAAATTCTGGAGAAAAAATTCTCATGCATAATACACATTGATTTTTAAAATTTGTAGCAGCTAAAGTTAACATTCGTTCAAAATTCCTATTGGTTCATACAGACTAAAAATAAGAATTTATATAATTTAGATTATGTCTTAAAACACAAAATTTACTCAGAATTTTGAGCAAACACATGGACATGTTTACACAAAAACAAAACAAGCTAATGGCAAAAATAAGCTCCCAAATAGTAAAATTTGTGAGCTTGTGAAATTCTAAACAAAAACACATTCCTGTGGATATTCCTCTGTAAGGCATAAAACACATAAGTTTGGACGATAGATATAACTTACTTTTGGTCACCCCTTCCCAAATATGGTGAGGCATGTGGCCAAAAAAAAATGGTGCCTCTTATACACAAATAATTATACTAATTTATATACACTGATAAAGCATCTAGTTACAACATCAAATGCAGATTTTGTCTCTTCCAATACAAAATCCCCTTGTTTTTAGGAAAACAGAAAACAAAATGAGAATTTTTTGCGTGTTATTTTTCAAACTGTTGTCATCATCTTTATTGTTGTTAGTTGAAACAACGTTTTGGCCACTGTATACTCCAGCTTTCTTCAGGTGTCCCTTGATTATCTGGGTATGGAAAATGATTTAACCCGGGAAATCATTTTTAAAGTTTGACTTTCTCAGGATGAATCATTTCTATACCCAGATAAACAAGGGACACCAGAAGAAGGTCGGAGGATACAGTGGCCGATATGTAATGTTACAACTAACAACAATAAAGATGAGGACAACAGTAAAAAAAAATCACACAGAAAATATTACACATCAAGCCACATCTCAAAAATTTAGACTCAGAAAATAGGAATTTTCTTCCAGTTTGCACATTAAAACATAAATAACAGCTTTAGTGAAGTTTTTGCCACAGTACCTTATATATAGTAACCATCTACATACTATTTCAAGTACATAATATGAAGGGTTTAGGGAATAAAAAACAATTTCTATTGAAGAGTCCTGTTAAATAAAATGGAGAGCAATTTAATCAAATAAACTCAACTTATCAGAGAAAATTAAAGAGATTAATTAGAAGCAAGTCAAAATATATTGCAACAAATCCAGCAAATGGACTTTTTTTTTCAAATCTTCTAAATGGGAAGAAAATTACAGTAACTAAAGGATTTTGGAAATGCGAAATATTATCAAACATCTATGTGGGTCATGTAGCATGAAGTAGCAAGGAATTTAAAGCTAAACTTAGTTAAAAAAAAAAAAAAAAAAAAGAAAAAAAAAAAAAAGAAGAAAAAAGTTTCATATATAACAAGCTAGACAAGTATCAGTAGACCATAAGCAGTGTATTGAATTCCCATTTGGTACCCCATACTTCTGGTCTTGTACAATAACTAAACTTAATGGTAAAAAAGGAAAAAGGACACCTTTTCTGGTGTAATGATAAGCAAATTATGCTAGCAGACCATTGCTGGTGGGTTTGATTCTCCTTAGTTGCTCTATAGTCTGGCACAAGACAACCAGAGTAAGCTGAGTAAATTAATGAAAGTTGGTTGTGTTTTATGCCATATTAAACTTTGTGGGTTATTTAATATCAAATAATACTCCTATATATATCATCATCATCATGTCGTGTGGCCAGCACGGATATCCCTGACCCACTCTCTCCACGTCTCCCTATCATTCATCGCCTCTGGCAGGTCTTCAGGGCAATGAATGATAGGGAGACATGGAGAGAGAGGGTATATATATATATATATATATATATAATTAGTAAGCAAATAGTTTGTCGGTAACATTATTTATAAACAAGCCAGAGTTTATGTTTTCACACAGTTAAATGGTTTCAAGTATTGTTATTCAACACTAATAATTCTATTTAATATCAATCATTTGTTTACATACAGTTAAATGGTTTCTAGTATTGCTATTTATTGTTTGCACACAGTTAACTTGTTTCAAGTATTGTTATCTAACCTTAATAATTCTATTTAACAATAATCTCTAGCAAAAGATTGAACAGTACTTTTTCATCCATAGGTGGGACCCTAACAGGTACTACCATTCCAAGTCAGATTGGACCTGAGGGTAATGGTAATAAAGGAGTAATTGACATTCCCCAAACACTAAGACTGGAGCCTCACCATCAGATGCAGTTTAATGTCATATCCAGGACACATGAATACAATGTAACACCCTTTTAAAAAAGATGAAATACAAATATCTATTAGAATGTAAAAAGATTCTTAAAATAACAATTCACTGATGAATAAGACTGGCTTTATATGACTGTTTAGAAATTTTAATCTGAAACAAAAAGTTTATTTTCATGCAAATAACTACTTTATTTTTCTAAAAGAAATCATTTGTCAGAATAAAATATATTTAATATTTACTAAGTCAAGCAGCAATATCTCATCAACTGAAAGCAATGTCAACATATGTATAGGTAAGGTATGGTCTGCTATTGACAGGTTAATGACCATATGGAAATCTAATCTCTCTGATAAAATCAACTGGGAATTATTCCAAGCTGTAATTGTGTCAGTACTGTTGTATGGTTGCACTACCTGGACTTTAATGAAACAATTGGAGAAAAAGCTAAATGGGAACTATGTGCTGTTTTGAACAAATCCTGGAAGCAGCACCCAACAAAAACAGCAGCTGTACAGCCACTTGCTTACCATTTCCCAAACAAGACAAGCAAGACATACTGGGCACGACTAGGGAAGTATGGATGAACTCATAAGGGATCTTCTCCTATGGACTCCAACACATGGACACACCAGTGTTGTCTGACCAGCAAAAACTTACATTCTTCAGCACTGTGATGATGCTGACACTAAAGAACTTATCAAAAGCAATGGCTGATAGGGATGGATGGTAAGAGTGAATTAAAAGAATCCATTCTGTTACCACACTCTGATGATGAAGTCAAGCTTAATCTGGCCCGCCCAAAAGCAAAATCAAGACTGTAGGAAATTGGAATAAGAGGAATCACTGGTATCAGTGAGTGAATACTCAGCTAATGAGCAGGCTAATGTCTTAGATATTCTAATTCTAAGAAAAATTGTTTTGAAATGCACAGAATCAAAATCAATATTCAAACATAAAAAGAAACAAAATTCTCACCCCTAACCCAACCAAAAAAAAAATCCTTCAGACAGTAAATAAAAAGTTCAGGAATCAAAAAAAGAAAATCTTCTACCACAAATAACCCTTCTAAATTAATCCCTCAACCAGAGTGAAATAGGGGAAACCACTCATCAGACACCTGCTCAGGTAGAGAAAGAAAAAATACATTATATATACATGTGTATGTGTGTGTGCTGCACACAGAAAAGTGACCTACCGACAGAAAAGGTTTCTTCATAAACATTTGTGTATGGAGAGAGGTCAAAGTTGATCGTAAAGTCTCCTGTTGAGGAAAGACCTGGGGTAACACAGCTGGCGGTGATGGCATCGTTGACAATGCACGGGAATGTCTTGTTGATTTCCTTGAATACTGCATCAAAGGTATTTACTTTTGGAAAGCAAGGTCCAGAAACAGTGAGCTGCTGCCCTCCGAGCATATGTCCAGATCTTGGGGTCACAGAAAGTTTTTCTGAAAAGGACAAAATATAGCAAGTTTAATAATACCAAGAAAATGATTTTCTTATTCTAAAGAGAAAAAGAAAAGAAAATGATTTTCTGAGACTTTTAAATTATATCTATATACACAAGAATGTTGAGAGCAGTATTGAACAAGTCCTGGCGACAACACCCCACGAGACACCAACTATACGGATACTTGCCCCCCATCACGAAAACTATACAAGTTAGACGAACCAGACACGCGGGACACTGCTGGAGAAGCAAGGATGAGCTCATAAGTGATGTACTCCTATGGACCCCCACATATGGCCGTGCAAAAGCAGGACGGCCAGCTTGAACTTACATACAGCAACTATGTGAGGACACAGGATGTAACCCTGAAGACCTGCCGGAGGCGATGAGTGATAGGGAGAAGTGGCGAGAGAGGGTCAGGGATATCCGTGCTGACGGCACGACATGATGATGATATCAATTTCTAATAATATCCAATATATATATATATATATTTTTTTTTTAACTATCTACCACTTACTAATTCACTTTCTTTCAGTTAATGCCTTCTCCAATCCTTTTAGGCAAGTCTTCTTTCCCACATAGAGTCTATGCTTATATCTTGGGGCAAAATCAGGAAAACCTTCCTACGATATGACAGTAGATTCTATAAACCAGAACTTTCTTAGAACATTTCTCCAACAAATCTTTAAATTTTTACACTAATCAGTGCCATTGTAATCTACACTATAAATTCTACAAAAGAAGACAATATTATCACGATACAAAAATAACTCAAAATTTATAAGTAATACTAAGTTAAGAGTCTGAAAGAGCTTCACCTGAAAAATGGACAAAGTAAAATCAGAACAAAAAATACTAAAATCTCAAACCTATTGGCAATAAAAAATTATTTGGATAATATAACAGACTCCAGTTCAGTGAATTAACTGCTCAGGATAACTGTGCAAGAATACAATGAAAGGTATATTGACTTTTTTTCTGCAACGGCAGATTTGGATCTCTGACCTAAGTGAGCAACCAGTCTAGGAAAAGGGCAACTCTGAATTTATACGGAGAATCTGAAGTCTCTAAAGCAGTCCTATGTTCTCATTCTAGCAAATCCTTCAATGACATGAATGCCAACTAGTATTGCTCCTTGCTTTTTTGAACAACATCAGTTCCATGGAGAGAAGAAATCTACTAACAGGGCAACTGGTAGTATAAGGGTTAATGAGTTAGGCTAGCAGACCATTACTCACTAGTTGAGTGCCCTACACTTCTGGCCTTAAGTCAAATTAATCTTAGGCAAGTAAATGACTAATGCATGGGCAACTGGTAACATAAGGGTTAGTGAGTTAGGCTAGGAGGCCATTACTCACTAGTTAAGTGCCCCATACTTCTGGCCTAGTGCCAAACTAAGCTCAACTTAATAAATAACTAATGCATGAGCAACTGCAAGATCTGGGCACAGATCCATGGTCTTGCAAGATTGGTAGATGCCAATGTACAAATTAATTCAAAAGAAACAACTGTTTATAGAGATTGTAATGCTCTGTCTACTGAGTAGATTCAGGTACAAACACAAAGACAGAATAAATGTACAAGTTGTTTATTTGAGTATTTACAAGGAATTAAAGAACGGCTATGAGATGTAAGGGGAGTAACCCTGCATTAGAGAGCTCCAGTCACCTTATTACATCTCCTTAGTCATGAAGTTACTTTCTCAATTAAAAATGGTTTAGTTATTTAGACATGAAAAAGTCTTTAAATTTTTCAGGTATCTTCTTTGTTCTCATAAGCCGTTCTGATGGTATTGGCATTTGTTCCTCTACTTATCTGGTCTGCATTTGTATGGGCTGGACCTGGTAGGATGTTGAGTTTCCCTGGGTGGTCCATGTTGGTCAGTTGGGATTGTGATGTTGCGTTAATCCCTTGAGTTGGTGTATTATATGTAGTCCATCGCTGTGGTCTATATACCTCCTGAAGATGTTGTCTGTTGCATCTTAGCAACTTTCTATCATTCAGCATTTTAACAATGTAACTGCGTGGTTCAGTGCATTTGTCTATCACCATCACTGGCAGCCATGTATCTGACAGACAGATATTTTGCTGCCTATTATCAATTCAGGAAGGTATTTTGCATTCCTGTTGAAGTATTTTTGCTGTTTTTTGATGTTGTTGTTCATCCATTCCCAGATTTGATTATCCTTTAGATTATTGGTGTTCAACAATGTTGGTATCCTCATCTTCCTACCATATAGGATTTCTACAGGCGATGGTAAATGGCTGTCAGTGTAATTGTTCTTAGGTTTAGCCATTTGGTAGCCCATCCTGGACTGTTTTACCCTTTTGAAGGTTATTTTTATTGTCTGGACCATATGCTCAATGAATCCATTTGATTGTGAGTATCTCGGGCTTGATGTGATGTGCATGAATTTCCAATCTGTAGTAAAATTGTGGAATTCATTTGACACAAAGTATCTGACATTGTCTGTGTATAGACCTTCCAGTATACCATAGACAGCACAGTTTGCTTTGAAATATTCTATGGAGTTTGGGCTTGTCACAGTCTTCATTATTTTCATTAATGGCATTTTGCTGTATTACAAATAGGAAATGTTGGCTGTTAAATTAAAAAATTATCGGCTGCATGTTTTGGAATGGCCTGGTTGCAGGTTCTTTGATAATCATTGTTTCCTTAGTATTTTTTCTTTGATGTTTCCTACATATGTCACAATGTTTTCTATATCTTTGCTCATTCCTCTCCAATATATGCTACTTCTTGCCTTTAACTGGTATTTTTCTATGCTTTGGTGTACATCATGGACTCTCTTCAGGACTATGTCTTACATGCTTTTTGGTATAACTATGCATTCGCCTTTAGTCACTAACCCATCTTACACTGACAGGTATTCTTTCAGCGACTGGTAGGATTTTTTTGGGTTTAGGAATGAATTTTACATTCTCTGGCCACCCATTAATTATCACTTGCTTTAGCATTTTTAATTCCTCGTCTTCAGTGGCTTCTTACAAATCTGTTTGTTTCTGTGCTGATATGTTAACTGTGTGTATACTCAGGTCAAGTTCTATTTCCTCAACTTGTGTTGGCTGTGTCCTCAATAAGTAGTCTGGGATTTTCATGTCTATCCCTTGACTGTATATGATTTTTGCATCATATGGTTGCAGTCTTAGTGACACCCTTTGTAGTCTTGGGAGTGTCTGTGCAATATTTTTATTTTGAATGTTCTCTAAAGATTTGTGGTCAGATTCAATTCAGAATTCTTTTCTATATACATGTGTGGAATCTTTCACAACCAAATACCACTGAAGAAGCTCACTTTCAATGTTTGCATATCATGATTCGGCATCAGATAGACTTTTACTTGTGAATGCAATGATTTTGTCGTTATTTATCAGTGTTGCACCAAGCCCTAGCATACTTTAGTCCATATGTATTGTTTTGTTTGTGTTGAAGTATGCTAAACATAGATTTTCATGGATAGAATTTTTTAAATTCTGAAATACTTTTATATGTGTTTCATTCCAGTTGTGATCGGTGTCTTTTTTCAGTAGAGACCTTGGTGGTGCACTAAGTTCTGGTATGAAAGTGCGTATTCAATCATGCTTTGGAATTGCTGGAGTTCTTCTTGGTTTATTGGTTTAGGTTTTGATTTGATACTATCACATTTTTCTGGATCAGGGTCAAAGCTGTTTTTATCTCAAATAAGACCATAGAACTTATTCTATTTCTGTCTTATTTTGTATTTATCTTTGTTGAAGACGAAACCATACCTTTGCATTGTATCCATTGTCTTCCTTAAATTCCTGTCATGTTCTGCCATATACACAGATATCATTTGATATACCAATGGCTCCTTTGCAGTCTTCCAGAACCAAGTCCATTTCTTGTTGAAATATGTTCTGCGACACCTTGAGACCAAATAGGCATTTTAGGAATTTGTACCTTCCAAACAGGGTATTAAAATACATAAGCAGGCTAGATTCTTCATCCAGATATATTGCCCAGTATCTATGCTTTGCATCTAATTTTGTAAAATGCTTTGCACCAGGTAGTTTGTGGGAAATTTCTTCCAGGGTTGGGGTTTTGTAATATGTTCTTTTTGATGAACTTGTTCAGTGGCTTTGGGTCTAAGCATATTGTTAGCTCTCTCATTCTCTTTCTGCTACAAGAAATTGCATTCTCCCAATCTGTTGGTTCATTCACCTTTTTCGATCACACCCATGTTTTCCATTTTGTGTAATTCTTTTTTAGTCCATTTTTCAAATGGACTGGGTATTTCCTTTGGAGTTGGATGACTGACATTGTGTTTTTGTTAATGTATATTTTTTATTTCCCTCGAAAATTACAGATACTTTGCTATCTGTCAGGGTACTCATTTGCCAGGTCTGCTATGTTTTCTGTCTTTCTTGTGTCCTTTGTTGTTATTCTGCAGTTAATTTGTACCAGTCCCTATATTGCTGTGTCATTCTCACATATATGAAATTTCACTTGAAAGGCTGGTGAGCCTTTATGCCTAATTTTCAGTATTATTGACCCATATTGAGGTATTTTCATGTCATTTACTGCCCATAGGGGAGTTACCCTCATTCTTATGGTGGTCAGTTTTCCCATTTTATTGCTGATATCTTGTGGGTACATTTTTTTTGTTAATTCTGAGTGGAATTATGTTTCCATTTGCTCCAGTGTCCACTTTCATTTTGTGTTTGTCTCCACCTGAGTCTACACAGTCTATGTTTAAGAATATCTTTTCTCTGTTGTTTTCCTTCACTGTGTAAAGATAAAGTTCTTCTTGCTCAAATTCTGTTTCTATTCCATAAGCAGTGTTCACATCTTTCTTTCAGTATCATGCTTGCAGTGAAATTTGTGTGGGCTTCTTTTCCCAGCTTTGTACAAGCTTCCTTTTCTTACTTTCTTTATGCTATGATTTCTCCTTTGTCATACATGTGTCTTTGTGAGACAATAGTCCTCAAAATGGAGTAGGCCATGGCACCTTCTACACTTCTTGTTAAAATCATAGCAGTCTTCTTTTTTTTCTGTGGCATTTCCCACATCTTCTGCATTATCTTTTGTTTTTGGGCTCTTACCTCGTTGTATACTCGGGCTCTAGCGCCCTTGTAGCATGTGTTTTCCTTCATAATCGCTTTGTATGTTCTTATGCTTTCAATGGATACTTTTAGTGTGAGATTTGGTTTGCTAATTAAGTTTCTTCTTTCCTCTGCACACTTCATCTCTTTTATTATTTGCTTGAGAATCTTTTCCTCTTTGTTCGCATTGAAGTCGCATCTCTCTGCTTTGGTTTGTAGTCAGACTAAATATTCATCTATTTTGTCCTCATTCTGTTGCATTGACACAAATTCTGGTTGCTTGACCCATTTGTTCAGTTTTTGTATCATGTGTGTCTCAAAAGTCTTGAACAGGTTTTCCGAATTTTCATTTTGTTCGGCTGTGAGCAGTGCATTATTGATTATTTCTTGGCCCTTTGGTCCTGTGCTCAGTAAGATGCAAGAAAGTCATGAAGTCGACCCACTCACTGAAGGCTTCTTGCTTATTCTTATTTGACCAATCCAAAATTGGTAACAGAATGTTTGTAGTAGCCATCTTTTCTGGGTTTTTTTTTTTTTTGGCTTTAGCTTTTTTTTTTTTTTTTTCTGGTGAAGTCTTTAATTCGCTTTCCTTCTTTTGAGGTTCTTATATTTCTAAGTCGCTCACCACTGCCACCATGAAATGTTCAGCCTACTGAGTAGATTCAGGTAAAGGCATGAAGACAGAATAAATGTACATGTTATTAATTCAAATATTTACAAGGAACTGAAGAACTGCTATGTGATGTAAGGGGGACAACCCTGATTTAGAGGGCTCTAGTCACCGTATTACAGAGATGAAATCCAAGATCCCATTATATTTCCATTAAATGGAATGCACTGTACTTGTTTCAAAATATGCGCTATGGAAATATTTACAAAAGAGAAAGAAAAAGGAGTGTATGGGAGTTAAAAAATAAATTAAGTATGCATTCACCATGAGCAGGATGTGACATGGTCAGATTTTTCAGCAGAGTAAAGCTGGTTTAGATTCAGAGTTTTCCTTCTCCAAGGGTGGTTGCCAAACCAAAGCTAAAATACTTCATAGTAACCCACTATTTATCCATGACTGGGGAACAAACAGGGGTATTCATGCCTTTTCTAAGAGCATTAGTACAAAGTGAAATGCAAATAGACTCCTCCAGGATTTGAACTCAAATTTACTTTGACAATAGCTGTTAGAATAAGTTCACCAAGATAAATCAAATAGAGGACAAAAGAACTTAAGCAGGTCTAAATAGTTTGGCTAGAATTTGGAATATATAGATTTACATAAAAACAAGTATATATATATTTTTTTTGAATTAAGAGAAAGAATCTCTGAAATGTCCAAAATGCAAAGAAACAAAGATTACCATTCTCAACAATCCAAATTCCAAAAATCATTTCGATACAGACACACATCTGTTTTAATAAACATGACGATCCATGTAGATTACAAACAATAAATATGAATTGAACTCTTTTAAAAATCAATAAAAAAGAATTTAGAATCAGTCACCCAACTCCTAAAAGATATTGAAAAATAGCAAAAAGGATAAATTTGAATAATGGAATTAAGTACAGGAAAAAGTTTAAAACCTGAAAAACAGATTTTCAACAAAAAGTTTGGTAATTATTAAACATTAACATGTATGATATAAATCCATTCATTTTTTGTGCTTCATTTTATTAATACCATAGAGACATTCAAAAAGTGATAAGTTTTAAAAACTATAATCAACCTACAGTATTTCTAATAATCTTTTAGAAATAAATACATCAGAAATTGTATAAAACTTGTTTTGTTTCTGAAGCACAAAGGTTTTAATTTAGTTGATGTTAAAAATCATTTAAAAAAAAAAAAAAAAAAAAGAACAATGAAAAGGTTTAAAAAAAATGTTTAACCCTTTGAACCTTAAGAACCTTGCATTCTTCTGTTTGAGCGGGATCTCCCCAGCAGTAAACCAGTGCTGTAGTGTGGAGGTAAAATAAAAGTACCCCTCAGTATACAGGTGTAACAGGCTCAAAGGGTTAAGTATAAATTTAGGGAAAAAATATATTTCTATTCAGCTTGATGAAGAACCTGGAATTTTTTTTAAATTAATAAAACTGATCAAAAAATCTGCAAAAAAAACAACTCAAACCAAAAATGGCTCGTTAAAAAAAAATGAGACAATGAAGACAAATAAAAATTTCTTAAAGATTAATTTTCAGTTTTCTTCAATTTAACAACTTAAATCAAAATTGATCATTCAGAATTAGTCCATACTTCTCAGACTTAAACAGTTTTTAACAAAACCTTTCAGGTGTGTTATTTGACCATCGTCATGTATATTGCATCTCCTTTAAAGTGTGTCATTTTACCTAAGGCCTACATTGTATTTCCTTTCAGGTGCGTCATTTTATCTAAAGTGTATATTGCATTTCCTTTCAGGTGTGTATTTTCACCTAAGGTGAATATTGACTTTCCTTTCAGCTGAGTCATTTAACCTTTGTCAAGTGTATGTTGCATCTCTAGTCAGGTGCATATTGCATTTTCTTTTAGGTGTGTCATTTCACATCAGGGGTATATTGCACCTATTTTCAGATATGTCATTTAACCTTAGTTAAGTGTATATTATATCTCTTTTTAGATGTGTCATTTCACCAAAAGTGTATGTTGCACCTGGTGATTTTAGAAGGAACCTTTAACTACAAGAGTCATAGGATTGAGTGTTGAGGTTTGGGGTTAGCAGTGTTAATATGAGAGCAAAAGAGATTGGAGAAATTTGTCTTTTCTTCAAAAAGAAATGAAGCAAACAATTAAACATTTTCTTCTTGGTTAAATATAGAAGCTTAAAATCTAAATAATTTTTATGAATTGAATTACCATGAGCAGGAAATCCGGTGTGTGCGTGTGACATACGAAACCACTAAACAACTGTTTCAACTTTATTAGGTTTCATCAGCAGTGTGTACCATGATCTCCCTCACTGGAGATCAAACCAGCAACCACAGAATGCAGAACTAAAACTCTACCACAGAGCTACTGGTCCACATTGCACACAAGCAAGGCCAAATTAACAAGTCATTTTGCTGGATTATGTGCTCAATGAGTAGAGTGTTTGCCAATAGTCCAGGAGACCAGGGTTCAATCCCAGATCAAGTCACCCACGACTAAGGTCACCAACTTTTTAACTTACTTTTATGTACTCATGGTAATTCAATTTATAATATAATTCCTCTACTTATTGAAAAAATGTACATTTGAATAATTTTTCTATTGCATATTTTGCCAAAAATTTATGCCAAAATGGATTCATTAAACTAATACAGCAATTATCCAATGTTCTATTTTTTCAAACAAGGATCCTGATCAGGCATTTTAAAGAAGGTGAAAATGTTCACTAGCAAAAATATTGGGATAAAAATAAACAAGAAGGTCAGTCTCATAGCTGAGAGTGAAAGAGAGTTATACATCTGGCATAAGTTTCAGAGGTCAAGTAAAAAGGCTAATATACATTTTAAAAACCAAGCATACCATAATCACTAAGAAGATACATCTATGGATTACAGTAAACTAATTCTTGTAGAACAACATTTCAACTCAAAAGTAATAATTTTAACAGAGATGCAGGGTTCACTATCATAAAAAGAATTTTTAAAAAAATACATTGGACAGAATTACAGCAATAATAGAAACATACAAAGGTAAATGGATAAAACATCTCCAAACAATGGCCCTGAATGGATTTAACATCAAACTGAATAGCACTACTTTGAAATTGGATGGACAAATTTGGGGTGACACAAATACCTAAATTAAAAAAAAAGCAGTTACTGATAATCTGAAACACACTCCTCTCATCCTTAAGATATAGTTCTCAAATAGAAAGCACAGTCCCAGGTATCTTGACAGTAGATATATAAAGGTTAGTTGAAGACACTTTGATACCAGAAAATGAATTCAATGAATAAATATACTATGTCACCAGTCTATTTTTTAATCATTTCTTTTATAGCATATCCATTTGTTTAAAGTTTATTTTAAACAACTTTTTTTTCGCAAAATCTTAACTTCTTGTGTACTTCTGATGACCTAAGGTCAAAACTAGAGGGGAAGAATCACAAAATAACACAAAACAATATTCATATTTGTCTAATTACTGTTGTTCATCATTTATATATATATATATATATATATATAAATAAAACTAAGTTTCCAAGTTCTACATTCCCCAATTTCTCTTTTAACCAAACTAAACTGAACACAATGAATGTTATTAATCATAACAAGAATATTAAAAAGAGCCATTTTTATAATAAAATCTTTAAAATTCTGGTAAAAATAAATGGAAGATGAAAGTATCAACTGATATTTTTTATACAGTATCACCCTAAACCAATGACCATGTGCCAGACTAAACTTGTTAAATAAACTATAATCTATAAATATGTACATCCCTTTAAATTTTATTAAAAGTTAAGTTTTTTTTTTTAAACCAAAGATACCAGGGGCTAATTATTTTTAGCAAAACGTTATGCAATCAAAACAAAATATTATTAGGTATTACTCATTGACAAACTCAACAGCACTGAAACTGTCAACAAAACATAAAATTGTATAAATATATATGAGGATTTTTTGGACTGCTTCACATTCATATTTTTGGTGGCAAAGTTTCTTCATAGTAAAGTTTGATGATAAAACAATACCTAATAATATCCATCTTAATTGTAATAGATTAGGTTTGGTTTGGTTTGATGTCATATGAACCGTTGTAGGTTATTTAATGCCAAAACAGCTTCATTTATATATCTTAAATGTATATGATTTATAAACACATTTTGTAGATAACATTCTCAAATGAACTTGTGCTCTTTACTGCACACAGTTTAATGGTTTCAAGTGTTGCTATGTAACAACTTAACCTCAGTCATTTGTTTGCACACATAGTTTGTTCTATTTGATCCACAGATACGACCCTATCAGGTGCTACCACTCCAGGTCAGAATATGTCTGGGAGCAATAGCAATGAAGAGATACTCCACATTCCCTAAAGCTTCAAGGCTGGAGCCTTGCCATCAGATAGTTTAATGTCATATCCAGGACACTTGTTGGGGAGGGAGGTGTCTTACCAGTCTGTACAAATGCAGTCAGTGTATTCTAATGCTCCAGCCAACTGGACTTGATTGCATAGAAATGAGGAAATCCAGGTATCTCTTGTTTAGAAGAAAATTAACTTATCTGCCTTTATCAATGTCAGCCTGCTTCTTTCAATCACTCTCAGTCTGATAGATAAACAGATAGTTGGATCAAGCTGGCTGACATTGACAAAAATGGCTAGAAATGTTATAGAACGTTTATAATTGGTAGACATGAACTGAATAATATAGATAGATAGATAGATATGAATATTCATATTTTTCCACTATTCTTAGTTTTGTATAGAAAAATAATAGAGTTAATAATACAATGTAACCAAATTTTTACTTCTTGTTTTTGGGCAGAAAATGTGATTTTCCAATTGCTTATGCCTCAAGTAAATGAAAAAAAATTATTTTTCTTTCAAAATTTGCTTTTGTGACTAAGTAGTATATAACAAAAACATAAAAGGAGACTATATTTAGGGGCTGATACATGAAAGTGACAGTCATGAATCTCAATAAACAACAAACTTCTAAAGATTTTTGATCATCTTTGTATAACTTGAGTTTAAATACATGTAAATTTTTATGCATAAGTAGTTTTATTCAGACTCTATGTAAATGAAAATGAGCAAAAGAATAATGTCCATTTTCTATACTTTTACAACATAAGTAATTAAGAAATAACATATACTATCAAGGGAGAAAATCTGTGCTACATGGTGTCATCTAAGTCAAAGTTTGAAAGGAATACTGACCATTTCTATACTTTTAAACATAAACAATTAATTTTTATCATCAAGGGTTTTCGGACTATTGTCTTCATCATTATTGTTATTTCTACAACGTTTCAGCCAATATTTCCTCCGGCCTTCTTCAGGTTTTGTCGAATGCAGGAACCTTCACAGAACTTCGAACTACGTCCTTTATTGAATCCACAATAAAGATGAAGACAATAGTCCGAAAACCCTTAATGATAAAAATCATCAAGCTTAGTCTCAGAAATTTAGACAACTAATAAACAATTAAGAAATAACAAAATTTGTCTTACACAGTGTTATCCAGGATACAAATGCAAAGTTTGAAGAAAATGGTTGTAATTTTATATACATTTACAACATAAAAAAACTAAGAAATTTCTACCCAGGAACAAAATTTGTGTTATGTAGTATTATTTATTTTAACCACAACGTTTTACTTTCGGGAAAATTGTTTTGAAACTGTTATCAACATTGTCTGATATTGCTTATAGAAAGAATTAAGTAATATAAAATTAACTAAAATCTCACTCCCTCACTCTCTCTCTCTCTCTATATATATATATATATATATGAAGAGTAAATAAAGGATTGTAATCCGACAATATGTAGAAAAACTGATAACAACAATCCAAGTGGAAGGAATGATTTATTTAGAGGTCAACACTATAACGTTTCGGTTCTGCTGAACCATCATCAGGACTATGAGGAGTGATAATAACAATTTTGAGTTAACGATGGATGTTTAGGAATGTGAAATACAAAAAACCTAGGAGAAAATGTGTATAATAAGAAAAAGTTGGCCGTTTAACTGGCGAATCAGTGTTCGTCATTTGACTTATTAGGAATATTGCATTGAATTTATGCACATTTGTTTAACGAGAAACATTTCGGGTCAGAAGGAATAAAAGAAAGAAAAAAAGAAAAATAGAAAGCATCAAAATTATAAGACATGCAGAAAATATTAACTAAGGATGGAATATATTGTAGCTATTTAAAATGTGTTTGCTCAAGTAAGGAGAAATATTATAAAAGCCAGGACAAGTATTTAGGGAATTGAGGAATGAGATAGCGGAGGCTTCGAAAATTCGTCTAAGATTTTTATTATGGATGTAAGTTAACATCTTAGCAGAGTTGAAGTCAAAGTTATGATTATGTTGAGAAATGTGTAGGAATAATGCATTGTTTGAGATGCCAATTCTTATGTTTCTTTTGTGCTCTTTCAAGCGAACATGAAGGTTTCGGGATGTTTCGCCGATGTATTTAAGTTTACAATCCTAACAAGGGATGCAATAAACACCGGCATCAGAAAATATGTTACGTTGAGGGCTGGAGTGTACTAATTTGTGGATTGTTTTTTTTTTTTTTGTATTTGTATTCCATATTCTTAAACATCCATCGTTATCTCAAAATTGCTATTATCACCCCTCATGGTCCTGATGATGGTTCAGCAGAACCAAAACACTATAGTGTTGACCTCTTAATAAATCATTCCTTCCACTTAGATCATTGTTATCAGTTTTTCTACATATATATATATATATATATATATATATATATATATATATATATATATATAGCCTTGCAATAATTTGTAGCCAGTTCAACCGGAAATTGAGGGGTAAGTATGCTTGCAATGAAAAATTAATAATGAAATCCTAATATTTGATCCACCCTTAAACTCTCACTGCTTACTTCACACATCCGGAGTAGAAAAGGTCTTCTTTTTTAAGGAGTGGAGGTCAAAGAGAGGTAGATTCATGCCTTTCTTAAGGTTATTAGTACAAAGTTAATTTGAATGACATGTCAGCTACATGTTTATTGATAACAACCACTTCCAAGAATGACTAACAGCAGAAAAATTACTAAAAATATAATGTACCATAATTACTCTTGCATAACATGCACCCCTAAATTAGGGCAATGAAATTCGGAAATAAAATTAAAAAAAAACCCCCCAAAAAACTATCTTTTATATAATGTGCATTGACTTTTTTAGAATTTGCAGTAACTAGATTTAACACTTGTTCAACTTTTTATCTGGTTTGCAGAGACTAAAACTAAAAATTTCTAAAGTTTATTTATGCTTTGAATCAAAACATTTTTGCAGTATTTAGAGCAAATACACAGAGATGGTCACACAGGATTGCAACAAACTTGTGGCAAAAATAAACTCACACTAGGAGAAACAAAATTATAAACAAACATTCCAGTGGCTATTTCTCCATAGCAGCATAAAACAGAAGTGTTTGTTTACCATTTCTTAGTTTGGATCACAGATATAACTTACATTCAGTCATGCTGTACTGAATATGGTGATATGTAACTGGTTGAAAAAAATGAATACTTAGTTTTTGGGTTTTGTTTTGTTTGTTTTTATGGCATATCAACCATTGTAGGTAATTTAATGCCAAATCCTCTTTATACATATATACTAAGTAAATCATTTCTTAACAGATTTTGTAGATAACATTTTTAAACAAAACTGAACTCATTTTTTTTGCACAGTTATATACTAAGTTGGCGACCTGTCATCGAGGGTGACCTGAAGGCTCCCTTTTCAATAGCTACTACACCGAGGTGTGGAGGAGGGTATCTACTCCTATCCCTGGATTGCTCCACTTTACCCTTGATCCTAACCTTATAATGCTGAGTGTTAAGCAAGGTGGTATCAAGTACCATTTTTTGAGTCTTTGGTATGACCCGACCTGGGATTGAACCCCGGTCTCCCGGACTATTGGCAAACACTCTACTCATTAGGCCAATGGATGGTTTTACTTATTTCTATCTAATATAAAAATTCTATTTATTATTGTTCATTTGTTTGCACACAGTTAAATGTTTTCAAGTATTGCTATTTAACACTAACAGTTCAATTAAACATCAGTCATTTGTTTACACAGTTAAATGATTAAACAGTTCTATTTTAAGCACTTCAGTTTAAATGTCGAATAGTTCTATTTGATACATAGATAGGATGCTATCAGGAGCTACCACTCAGGGCCAAAGTGGACCAAGGAGTAATGGCAATGAAGGTGTACTCCACATTCTCCAAAGCTCCAACATTATTGGAGCCTCACCATCAGATTGTTTAGAGTCATATCCAGGACACTTGTTAAGGAAGTCTTACCTCCTCGTCAGTGCATTCTACAGCCCCAGCCAACTGGGACAAGTTTTTTGTGAATAATACACACACTTTTAGGCTTAAAATTAGTGATGAAAAAGTGCATGTTATATATGAATAACTATGGCACAAATTTATCAAAGATTATTTTAACTTTTAATTGTCAAAGCTTAAAGCTTTTAATGAAACAAAATCCGACCATTTGATGACTACCATAATTATTTGTGTATAAGATGAACAATTTTTCTAAATTTTTCAGCATAAAAGTTTGCTCCCTTTTCAACAGCTACTACACTGAGGTGTAGGGGAGGTTGCTATTCCTTTTCCTGGATTGCTCCACTTTACCTTCAATATGTACCTAATATTGCTGAGTGTTAAGCAAGGAGGCATCAAGTACCATTTTTTGAGTTTTTGGTATGACTCGACCTGGGATTGAACCCTGGTCTCCCAAGCCATTAGAGAACACTCTACCCATTAGTCTAATGGCCGGAAGATCTATATAATTAACTTTTTCCTGGCCACATGTCTCACCATATTTGGGAAAAGGGATGAACGAAAATAAGTTATATCTACAGTCCAAACTAATGTGTTTTACAGAGAAATATCCACTGGAATGTGTGTTTGTTTATAATTTTCTTTCTCATACTATGAGCTGTATTTTTACATGAACATGTCTGTGTGACCATGTTTTAAATTTTGTGTTTTAAGAAATAATGTACACAATATAAATTCCTATTTTTAGTCAATACACACCAATAAAAAGTTGAACCAAAATTTAACTGCAACTCATTCTAAAAATCAATGTGTATTGTGGCCAAAGTTACATGAACATAAATAATACACAATATACAATCACTATATTAAAAATCTTATTCATTGCTTTTTTAGCTTATTCAACATTCGCATAAAATAAACGTTTTTTTCATCCATCCTCCCATCTCTCTCTCTCTCTCTCCCTTTATCTGTCCATCTGTTTAACTCTTTCTCTATCTGCTAACCGATCTTGCTAGCTCATTCCATATCTGACTATCTCCTTTTTGCCCCTATCTATCTTGGGACCAACCCACATTGGAATCAAACAGCTGTATGCACTCCATAACATCTTGAAAAGGTATACAATTCATTTCAGTGCATCACAAAGTTGAACTTGCTGTTATCTTTGCAACAAAATTCCTAAGAATCAAAATATTATCGTTGTACGGACATTTACGCACAAAAAAAAATATTTACTTTCTGAAATATCACACGTCTTCAAAAGTAGGGATAAAAGTGTCTTTTTACTTTTCAAGTTCATGTTAAATATACTTTCTGTGTGCATTACACTTAAAATTAATAGTACAGGCATCACACTGTCTATATTTGAGCAGGGAAATCCTTTTTTCTTTTCAACTTTGACTAGCCATAGATCCTAACATTCATAGCATTTTTACAATGCCAGTGACTATTTCAAACCAATGTTTATACTTAAATTTTAGTCCCAACTTATCTATAAAGAAAACTATATATATCATCTGAAGAAGGTTTTTATAAAAAAAAAAAAAACTTATAAGTTAAACTTATAAAAATTTATAGGAGCCTGAAATAAATTTATAATGATACGAAGAAAGTGAATTTTTTCTTTTTGTCTTTATATAAAAAGTATATAATTTAAAAAAGCCTATGCAATTATTAGGCTGATGATTGCAAAGGCAAAATCTGACAAGCACTATTGATTCTGTGTCAACACTATCCTAAATTAGATATATATGCTCTATCACCAATATTAAGCACTATTTATAAATACAGCAAAGCACTTTATATATGAGTTTCTATTACCACTAAACCTGTTGTACGTGTTTATCTACTTTTCCATTTATTTTTATCATCTTTTCAGATTTACCAAAATCTACCATCTGTCTCTCTCTCTCTATATATATATATATGAGTGCATATATCAATCATCAAATCAGACTGCTAGTACAGATTCCTTTGACTCTTTTTGCCATCCATCCCTAATGGCCATTGCTCTTGGCAGTTCCTGTAGATGGCATCCAGTGTCAACACAGAGCTGATGAATGTAAGTCTTTCCAGTTCAGCAGACACTGGTGTATCCACATATGGGAGCCAACAGCATTAATTTGCTTATGAGTTCATACCTGCTTGTCCAGCATGTCTTGTTCATTTTACTTTATGAGATGAGAGGCAAGTGGCCATACACCTTCTATTTTGTGGAGTGCTGCTTCCAGGATTTGTTCCAAACAGTATGTAGCATTATTGCATACTTCCGATCAAGGTTCTTCTCCAGGCACTTTGTTAGAGTCCAGCCAAACAAGAATATTGACATGGCAACCACTCAGAATTCCTGTTTTTTGGGCTTTTTTATCAGAGAGAGTAAATTTTCATATGGTCAATAATCTGTTTGTCAATAAAGGTCTATGGCTTTCCAATGCATATGTTGACATTGCTTTCAGTCGATAACATATTACTACCAAGGTATGTGAAATAGTTTACAAATTTCAAGTATGTTGTCAGACTCAGACACACACATATATATATATATATATATATATATATATATATATATATATAAAGCAAAACTAAGGGAAAAGTGCTCAATGTTAGTAGAAATAAAAATGGTTAGTTTGGTGTCTTTGTTTCATGGTATATCAAACTTTGTGGGTTATTTAATGCCAAAGCGATCCTTGTAGAAGAACAGCAGTGATATTATTTTACCCATAGAAAGAGAACAAATCAAGAATCTCTTTCCTGTCACACATGAAAAAAGCTGGAAAATGTACCAGCTGAAACATCATGAGAATGAAAAAAATAAGAAGTTTCATTCTCAGAAAAATATTTTTGAACTTTAATAACCCTTCTCAAAACTATAGACAGTAGATTCTCAAGATGTTTTTAATTTCTTCTAAATTAGATAAACCTATTTTACACTTTAGATATGTTTATATACTTACTAACTGGGCAAGCTGAAAGTACCTGCAGCCTCGGGTGCCAAGTGCTAGAAGATGTCTATCATGTTTCTGAGACAATAGGTCTTAAAAACTGAAAACCTGAATCAATCAGAATCAGTCAAAATAGGAAAATTCCCAGATGTGAAATCACAGTGCTCATGAAAACCTGAGTTTGGGAGTGACATTTAACAGGGTAAGGAAAGATTACAAGAGAATTTCTAGAATACACTTACCTTAGTTTTATTATATATTTAAACCTTTTTAATTGCCTTACTTTATCCACACTTATTTGTATATATTCATTTTTCTCAAGGTAAAACATTACTATACTTTAAAGCAGAAAAGAGTAAAGTTCTGTTTGCCCAGGGAGTTGCCAATAACTGTAGATCCAGACCTGCAAATTATCCAACAAAAATAGTGCCTCTAAAAAAGTCTATTGAAAAACGATGGTTTTGAGGTTAGGTTTGGTTTGGTTTTACATCATATCAACCTTTGTTGGTTATTCAATGCCAAATCCCGCTTTTACACATATATAAGATATATGATTTGTAAATACATTTTGTAGAGGATCAAACACTTCTATTTCTAACAATTCAATTTAGTCCAAGTCAACAAAGTTGGATGGTTCCAAGTATTGCCATGTATCACTAAAAATTCAATTAAATATCAGTCATTTGTTAACATTCAGTTTAGTATAAGTCATATGTTTGCATACAATTTAAATGTCAAACAGTTCTATTTGACACATAGGATCCTATCAGGTGCCACTACTCCAGGCTAGAGTGGACCTGGGAGCAATAGCAATGAAGGGGTACTCCACATTCCCCAAAGCTCCAGTATTACTGAAGCCACATCATCAGATTGTTTAGTAACATATCCTGGACACTCGTTGGAGGTGGGTGTCTTACCCCTCTGAGGAGATGCAGTTGATGCATTCTACAGCCTCAGCTGACTGGGCTAGGTCTTGGGGTGAGACATAGTTTTAGGTCTTAAATATTATTATCACTGACTAAAGATGCCTTACCAATACCTCATGATATCATCCAAATGTACTATATTTCTTTCTCATTCACAATCTGAGGAGAAACAATATCCAAGTAGATACAGCCCATGCTCAGTCTTGGAACCTCTAAATGTTTCCTTTGTTCTGATGATATACCAAGTTTACTTAGGTATGGTGGCAAATGGCTGGGTTTGTAATAACTCCTAAATCAGCCCACTTTGAAAGGAAATATACGTATTTACTTGGTAGCCTTGCTTTCTCACTACACATCTTTATAATCTACAGTCATATTTAAGATATATATATATATATATATATATATATATATATATATGATACATGAAAGAGAAAAACTCCAATGGAATAAGAAAAAAGAAAGAAGTTTTGGAAATCAAAATGATATATTTTACAAGAAGTCTAGCATTATCAGAATGCAAATAGACTTCTAACAAAATCTGTCAATCTGATTTTTAAAACTGTTTTTCCTTCTTATATAAGACAGTTTTGTATTAGATGCACAAATTTTGCTAGTCCTATTGTTCTGCACTTATCAAAAAATATATAAAATTTTACTGAAAATGTTTTTGAACACAGTGAAAATGAGATTTGAGTCGTAATGAAAAAAAAAAAGATTTTCATAATGATTCAAATCTAATTTTCACTGGGTTCAAACTATCCTCAATAAAATTTTATATATTTTTTCAACAAATGTAGAACAATGAGACAAGCATAGTTTGTGCATCTAATACAAAACTATCTTCTCACCAAGTTTCATGAAATGAGATTATTTAATAGTAAAATAAATGAAATAACAAAGAAACAGAAAATTATTAGCCATTGGCACAAATTAAGCCAAAAGAATTATTGCTATGTCTAAATACTGACTATATAAAGAAGTTTAAAAGACAAATTTTTCTCACTCTCTGATTAACCCCTGTCAGACTGTAGCCCATCTGTTTATTTGGGGATTAACCCATCTCACAACAGTAACTTATTTCTGATAAGTCATACATAAATTAGTTTTACTTTTGCCTATACTTTAGTACTGTGAATATTTGTATTTCCAATTCACTGTGCATACTGAAAACTTTTACATAAATTCTCTGTTATCATGCCATCTGTTGTAATTAACCCTTAGTACTCAAGCCAACAGTATTTGTGCCGCAGCCTTAGAGTACATCTGCCAAGGGCTGGTGGGAGAATTCCTATTTCTACAAGACTGTTACCTATAAAATGTTATAATCTGTTATTCAACAGTTTTAAAGGCTTTTAAATAACAGGTGCCTAAGACTTGGAGTGGGGTCCACAGGTGGGGGAAGGGGGACTTATGATTTTAAGGGTTAAAATAAAGACTTATTTATATATATTCATTTTGTTTCATTCATATCTCTATATATTTACCCAAACTCTCAATCATTTTATACAAGATCAATTTTCAAGTGGAATAATGCTAGTTTGAATTCAACTTCTAGACTGGTTGCCTAACCAAGGCTAAAGAACCCAATCTGCCCAACTATTTAGCCATAGATGGGGAGGGAGATTAGATGGATGGATAACTGTCTTTAAATAATGATCACCACAATAATTCTTGAAAAGGAAATACTTCTGTTGAAGCTATAAAATTGAAATTGTGTTAAAAGAAAATTTGGTTTTTAGAGTTTTAAATAATAAGGCTTTCTTGAGGAAAGCTGTAAAAAAACAAACTTTGCTTTGAAAGACATGAAAATAATTATAATCATTTGTTTGTTATGACTCCTTAGGCATCTTTGTTGTTTTTTTTTTTACTATGTTCACTCATCAATGTTTTCTTTAAAAAAAACAACAAATGAATAAAAAAACAGAAAGAAACTGTGTACAGAACATATAGACTATAAATTAACATCTATATATAAAGCAAATTTTGATTAAATAACACATTCCATAAGTTTCCAAAAATGCCCTCTTAGATTATTTTTTCTTACCAACTTTTCTGAAATCATCCAATTTAATCTTTAATTTTTTTTTTACAAGATTACTGGTTTTGATCTGATTAGGTACTTAGTTACAAATTATATTATTCTATTACCCCATCCCAGCAAAAAAAAAAAAAAAAAAGCAAAAAAAAAAGCTTAATTCTGAAAACAAAAATGGTAAAAGAGTGAATAAAGACAGATTAAAGCTGCATTATACCAAAGAATACGATATAGCACCAACATCATGTAGCTCAGCTTGGGGGGAAGATTTTTACCTTATGGTTACATATTAAAGAAAATGTTGAGGTTTAATCTAAAATTAATGGGTCTAAGGAAAAAGCAAGGAAATCTGTCTGCTTTGAAGATCAATATATTTGTATTTTATTTATTTTTCCTTATGTGATTTCTTTAATGCATAATCTAACTTAATTCAGTACATAAACAATAATATGCAAATACATAATGATACATTGTTAATGAGGTACTGTTAAACCTGATGTTCATAGAGAACTTTGAAAAACATTTAACAAATTCTTTAATCAAACACAAGTAAATTCAAACCAGCAAATTTAGTGGTAAATGTTATTTATTTGATAGTCTCATCTTGTAGCCATTGCTAGCGAATTTGATCATGTGCTCTATTATTAAAACTATATCAAGTTTAGTCAATTTTTTAAAATTAATAGTTGTTACCACATTATTTTCATTGATCTATTCTACAGCCTTCCTCAGGTGAGAAGAAAATACTTCTCTTGAAGCGGTAAAATTAAAATTCATTTAAAACAAAATTAACTTTTTTTTTAGAGAGTTTTAAATTATGTGCCTTTCTTGGAGACCATGCAAAAAATAACTTTGCTTTGAAAGAACATTGTATACCAGCAAGGTTACCCAGTACTGCTTGGATAGAATACTTTTACTTTATGGTTATATATAAAAGAAAATGTTTAATTTTCACTTGATCTATTTCTTTAACAGTATATCAACTCCTTATGGGTTATTTCATGTCAAAATTTGATTCCTTTCCAAATAAAGAATTACAATTATATCTATTCATATTTGATTACAATCAGATTTTCAATATTCCAGCACAATCATTTTTTAAAATCACATTTTTTCATTTGACTACGATAATCATCATTTGCTTGCATTGTTATATGGTATCAAGTATTCATATCTAATACTGATAATTTTTAAAAAATCATGGTTTAAAGTAACTATTCCTATCTAATAATGATTATTTGTTTGCACACAGTTATTTGGTTTCAAGTATTCCTAACAACCACCAATAATTTGTAAAGTTATATAATTTACAAGTAACCAATGATAATAATAATCCTTAGTAAACAATTGTAGCTTCAAGAAGCTAAATACAAATAATTTGTACACAATTATCTGGTATCAAATATTCCCAACTGGATTGGGTCATGTCAAGAGTAAATCATAAAAAGAAATGAAATAACCTATACTAGACTTAAAGACATATCCCACAACTTGGTTTAGTAATAAGTATCTAGAGTACAAATTGCCTAGTGCAACCACTTTTCAGGTTTACAACAGGCTTTAATTCAGAGTTTCCTTTTCCTAGATTGGTTGCTTAACCAAGTTTGATGGACCAAACTTCTCTACTATTTACTAATAGCTGGGGAGAGAATAGTTGAATTCATATCTTTCCCAGAGGTATAAGAGCAATATGAAATGCAAACAGCCTTGTCAGGGATTTGAACGAGGGAAGTCAAGTCCATTTTCTCCAATAATAACCTTTATACCACAAGTACCTCCCTAGCCTACCCAACTAAATTGCAAATTACTTTATTCTCCAAGTTTCAGTATTTCAACACCATTGTGCTAACAATAATTATCACAGTGATGTGCCATTTTGCTATAATACAGTAACGAACATAAAAATCAGACCATTATAGTATATTAGTAGATAGTAAAGCAGGAAACCTTTCTTTTTCTTTTTTTTTTTTAAAGAGAAAAATGAAATAGAAGTTTTTATATCAATTAAATGCTGGGCAATTTCCAAAGTTCTTCAAATGCCAGACTGAAAAAAGAAAGAAGTCAATTTCAAATGATTTGTTTTAATAATAATACAAAAAGAATTTTCTGAAAGTAAGTATTTTTAGAGATTCTACTGTAACAAACAAATGATACAAAACAGTCAATAAAAAAACAAGCTGGTCAAAAGGGCATGTC